>JAJOOR010024070.1:0-15603 GCA_036250505.1 Solanum acaule | reverse complement strand
CAATCTCGCTCGCCTCTCTCCTCCCTCTTTCAATCTCGCTCGCCTCTCTCCTTCCTCTCCCAATCTCGCTCGCCTCTCTCCTCCCTCTTTCAATCTCGCTCGCCTCTCTCCTTCCTCTCCCAATCTCGTTTGCTATATATACAAATACATATGTATAATATACAATTATCTAACCGATATACATATACAATTCACCTCTCTCCCACTCTCTGCCCTCTCTCGCTCGCCTCTCTCCTCTCTCTCGCAACCTTGCTCGCCTCTCTCCTCCCTATAACATGTAGCTACGAATTGTAATTATCAAACTATAACTATGGAGAGTAATTAGGCACTAATTATCAATTTTAGCAATACTTTTAGATTATTACAAAAAAAATAGCTAAGTTTTTATTTAATTGATTTTAGCAATACTTACACAAGATAACCTTGTCATCCTTACATAGACTTCTATCACACTTTCTAATGAGTACTAATCTATCTAAATCTTGTCACCAAATCAAAATCTTTTGCGAAGTCCAAAAATGAAATTCCTCCTATTCTATTCCCAAAACCAAAACCCCATGAACCTCATCATAGCTCGTTGAAGTTGTCCCAATATGGTCATTGAAATCTCCTCCATGAAGAGATTCTCTGTGTGCGGGATACCCCTCACAACCTCGTCCAAAATCGCTTTTTATTCTCCTTGTCCAAACCCACTTAGGGGAATTTGACAGGAAAAAAATAGGGGATAACTATAGATAAAATGTGAGAAAAGACATAAAGTGACACCTGAACTTGTCCTGAATTTTAAAAAAGACACCTTAATTATGCGGGCATCCTATTACCCACTAAACAATCTTGAACTGATATAATTACATCATTTTTTGTCCACATGACATAGAAAGTGAGCAACCTAAAATAACTAATATAATTTTATTTTTACAAGTATTTTATTATAAAGTATATTTTCTTATTTTTCTTATTATTTTAACTTTTTTTCCTTTTTCTTTTTTCCCTTTCTTTCTTCTTCAAATATTCATTGTCATCTCCATTGAAACTTCTCACTTTCAATGTCACCATTTTTACCACAACTTCACCCT
Source organism: Solanum acaule (assembly GCA_036250505.1). Classification (NCBI taxonomy): domain Eukaryota; kingdom Viridiplantae; phylum Streptophyta; class Magnoliopsida; order Solanales; family Solanaceae; genus Solanum; species Solanum acaule. The sequence continues at coordinate 14,527 of JAJOOR010024070.1, read as the reverse complement.
TCTTTTTTACTACTATTAGTTTTACTCTCTTTAATTTTAAAACTTTATCTAAATATTTTTCTTACATTTCAAAAAAATTGATAAACCCATTAGATTTCAAGATGATTAGGAAGTATCATATAGTTTTTTTATTCGATTTCAATTAACTTCTTTCAATTTTTGGGGAATTCATTGATTCTTTTAAAATTATCATTTCAAATTTTGAAGGTTTGAAGTTATATGATACCTTCAAAATTTTAAATTTTCTTAGAAAAAGAATTAGTTTTGTTATCAATAATTTAATAAAGTCTAGAAAATAGTATGCATTCTTTTTTTATAAAAAACAAAATTAAAATAAGTCAAAAAGTAAGAGAGAGAGAAATAAAGAAAAAAAAGATAAAGAAAAAAATTAAAATGATTTTTTTTAACATTTTAATTAAATTAACACATGTCATATAATGATTGGTGTGTGAACACACTTACTTCTTATAATGTGGGGCTGATCGAAAAATGATATAATAATATATGTTCAAAATTGTTTAGTGGGGGTAATAGGACGGTTGCAAAGTTAAGGTGTCTTTTTGAAAATTCGGGACAACTTCAGTGGTTACTTTATGTCTTTTCTCCTAAAATGTCTTAAAAACATGACTATCTTATTTCATGGAATTAAACATGTCATGGATTGCCTATAGATTAATTGTAATATATTTTCCTTTGTATTTTTTGTAGTTTCTACCATGTAAACTAATTCTCGTTATTGATTTCTTCTTACCTAATCAATGTCTAAAATGTGAATTAAGGGCGTGTACACTGTACCAATATAAGGTTTATTTTGCATGTCCTAAGAAAAAAATATTGGACCTAAAGTCTAATGGGGCAAACCATGTGCACAACTTGATACCATTTCTCTCTTCAATTTTGGTTTTCATTTTTATGATCATAATTAGTTAATACTATATTAGCTCGAAACACTCATACCGAGAAAATTATCAAAATGGTCCTTAATGTATGAACTTTGATTTCATTTGACTCTTAATGTATAAACGTGTTGGAAATGGTCCTTAATGTATTCCAAAAGGTGATTAATTTGGTCTTTAAGTCATATAAGTAAAGACAATCACTATTTTTGTTAACAAAATAAACCGAGGCCATCGACATCTTTCTTTATGTACAAACCTACTTAGCCCAATCGAATATATTCCTGGACGTTTCAATCATGTTTTGTGCATTAGGGACCAAATGGAACCTAGCCCATAAATTAAGGACCATTTTGATAATTTCTCACACTTAGGAACACACAACATGAAATGTAAATTGAAGTTGTGTTGAATTTGGTGCATAACTAAAGATTCTCTTCTCCCACACATACACAATACTAGATGATCTTCATGTAGACTAATAAAATGCACATACACACACACAAATGACATTAGTAATGGAAATAGTAAGACATCTCAATTGCAATATATTTTGACTAGGGAACACTTAGGACTCTTACAAAGCATCAAATGTAAGCTCGAGTTCTTGTTGAACACACACACACAAATGACAAGAATATGAAAATGTTAAAGGAGAGTTGATTTGTTAGGCCTATAAAAAGCCTTCTAATATCCCTTGCTGAGAGAGACATAACAAACTCTATTATATATCATCTTAAGTACTAAAAGATCAGAGAGACGAGAGTGAGAACGAGATGGAAGATAAGGGAAAAGGAGATATAGAAGGCAATGGAGAGAGAAGCAACGGGATATTCCCGCTCAATCCCAAGAAGGGAAGTGTAGTTCCTAAAGAGAAGAAGCATGTTTCTACTATGATAGGTAAGAAGATTGGTGAATCTATTATTTTCCTTGTCAAGAACAACAAAAAGAAAAACAACCATGATTGATATTGATGAGATGCCACCAATACATTATTATTTTAGATAAATTATTCATTTGTATTGTTGTTTCTTCACTCTTTTTGGTAATTCTTTGCATAGAATGTAATCTAAGGGGTGATTTCTATTTATAGTCACATGTAATAAGGGTAACATAAGAAACATTTCAACGGCTGAATAAAATATAACTTGATTTCACTTACACATCAATTGCAGTTTGCACATTACCAACAAGTACAACATGACAAAATTATCAAAGAAAACAAAAATAAACTCATATCATGATACAAAACAGCATACTGATTGTCTCGATACCAATTGTGACTTTTTCAACAAATTCTTCGTAAATACTCTCGTGAACATACGACTAAGGTCCAGCACAACAACATTGTCCCTTCAAAATTGGCGACATTAGAGTCGATTTTGTCATTTATGACCTGACCAATTGCCTCCTATACAGAAATACCTTATTGAAGAACAGAGCAAAGACTGATCAACATCAACATCCCACATACCAGAAATGACACTCAAATACCTTTAGGCAGGCCAGCCTATTCAAGGTATCTCATACTATGAGAACTAGAACATAGACCGTTATAGAGCCAAAAAATTGGTTAGTTGGTGCTATAAACAAACTCTTAATGAGCAATGTAAGAAGAAACTTTGGTGCTACCTCTTGCAATAGTTTCGGTACATAGAAAGCAGATAACAGGGTCTGCTCTCCTGTCTTTAGCACAAGCTAAAGCAGATCCAATACAGCGGCTGCTCTTCAATACATGTAACGACCCTGCTGGTTTTTATTGGTGAGATAATTGTAATAGAAATCAGGCGAGAAAACTTCTGGAATAGTGAGTTGAAATTTTAGGCTAGGATCGGCTTGGACAAAATCTGAGTGAGATGAGTCCTGGGAAATCCATGGAAAGGATTGGGTGAAACGTATTAAGTATAATTTATTTTCTTTGTTGCTAAGAGGTTAGGAGTCTCTAGGACTTTTCAGAAGTGATTTCAGGTGAATAGAACTCCCGATATCAAATTTGGCGTGAAACGGTTGGTTTTGGAACGTCAAGGTTCAAAGGTGTGTTGCGAAATGACACTTTTGGAGGATTTTTGAGGTTCTAACCTGTGCAAGCCACTCAACCAAATTAACTCTCGCTATAGCGGGAATTGGACTGCTATGGCAGGGGTAAGTTGCTAAAAATGCGGAAAACTCCCTAACACTGTCCATTATCACCAAGTGCAGAGGCGACCTAGGGCAGTTTTCATCTGTTTTCCATCGTAATAGTTGTTAAAGGTAAGTAGTGACTCCCCAAACTTTGTAATTTGATTCTTAGGCCTTAGCACATGTGGTGGTGACCTTAGGGGAGGGTTTGGGTCGACTTGATGGTGGAAAAACCCTGGTTTGGGTGGATTAATCATGAAACTGGCATGTAGCTGAGATTAGGATATAATCCGGGTGTGTTTAGGCCATTTAGGCCCGATTATGTGTTTTATTGATTGTTATTGACCAAAAATAAGCTAGGCATCATAATAATGAGAAGACTCAGATTCAGTAGAGCTTCCCCGGGCATTATTCGAGGTAGGTGATAATTGTTTGTTTCTCGTTTATGTTATATGTGCTTTCTAACTGCTTCGTTAGTATCACATGTATAATGCATGGTTAGGGAGATGAAAGGAGTGAAAACTGAAACGATAGCTTGTTGTCAGTCTCACGCAATGATTGTGTTTACTAGGGTTTACAAGTGTGATTGTGATAGTGATAGAGATGTGTGATTGTTGGTTGGCTTGGGTACCACGCTTGGTACATACTAACAGTTGGCTCGAGTACCACACCTAGTACATGATATCTCTTAGTTGGTTCGGGTACCATGATTGGTATGATATATCTTTCGGTTAGCTTGGGTACCACGCTTGGTATAGGTTCTATATTGATTGATTTGGGTACACACCTAATACCTGTGATTGTTTGTGTGTTGGTTCCATGAGTGAATCGGGTTGGATTTGTTGCAATGTTGTTGATCATGTTAATGTTAAGTCAGGATGAGGGCTAAGAGTCTAGGTAATGCTTTTTACTGTGGTTATAATTGTATGTTGTCTGGTTGTACTAAGTTGTGGTTACCTATTCATATTTTATATAACTAGAGCGGGTCGATGATCCAACTAGTACATGTGGATTTTGTGTACTCATACTAAACTTGCTAGGGCATATTTCAGTGGCTTTTTCACGACCTCAGTTGTGACTCCAACACTTCTTGAATCCAAGGGTGAGTTATTTCTTCCGAGCTGTTATGGATCTCTCTTTTCCCTCTGGTCCATTTTTTGGACTTAGACTGTGCTTGTTATGGGTTGCATCCCCATATTCTAGACTAAATAGATGTTCTGGTATAAGATTTTCAAGTTCTAGGGGTTTTCCGCGAATGTTTTGACAATGGTTGATATAAAGACTTATTTTACTTATTAAAAATGCCATTTTAAGTTGATTAATTACTTGTGTATTAGTAGATAATTTGTTCCCACCAGGGTAGTGTGGGTGCCTCTCACGAAGGGTTGCGTCGTGACAGTACAACTATGGTGCTACCTCATGCTATGTTTGAACATGATATGTTCCATTAGCAGGAACAATCAGACCATGAATTTCATCTGCCCAACCCGCAGAACAAGTTGGAGAACCTCAGAGCCTGAAGCATCTTCAGTGATAGAAACAAAAACAGTTAAACAAAGCTATATTTTCTTATAAACAATTTTTTATTTATAGTAATAAATACATATAATAAGATGACATTCATTCTAAACGCACATACTTTGTTGACTTACCAGCATAATAAAGTATTAGACGTACAATTATTTGTAGTTCAATGTTAGCAACCTGTTCATATGACTTCCCAGTATCCCAAGTCTCAAGTGTTTCAATTTTATCATTATGTTTTTCAATCAAATCAACAATATCTTTTTATCTCTCCTGTAGTTAGGAACCAAAGAAGAAATAGGTGTGTTCTTTTATAGAAAACTACTGAAATATGCAACATCAATCTATACTGCCATGTTAATATCTTGTGCATCATCCTTAACAACATGTAAAATCACCGCTTCTTTCCTAGGGTCATGGACCGATTAATATATTCACTGATAGAGGAATAAGGTATTCAAATACCAGGGGAGCAACCTGCTAATGCAGCTCCCCACTTAGTGGTTCCGCCGGTGCTATCAATTGCTTTGCCTATGGAAATTAGGCCAATTATGTCTTCTAAGAAGCATAAGATATTGGGGTGATTTATCGAGTTGGGTCCTTCTGAGGTTCTCTGATGGTACAGGAAAGGATGCCCACAAATTTTTTATGAGTTTCCTAGAGAGGTTGCATGACCTCGGGTTGGAGGAGCTGCACAAGGTTGATGATACTGCTTTCCATATGGATGGGCCAACTAAGTAGTGAGGAGGTCTTATCTTAAGTGCAGGCTAGCCAGATCACCTCTGATGCCATGGGCTCAGTTCGTTGAAGAAGTATGTGCCTCGAAGATTGAGGGAGAGGTTGTTTGATGAGTTTATAGATTTATTGCAGAGATAAATGTCAGTTTCTAAGTATGAGATGTTATTCTATGAGCTAGCCCGTCATGCAATTATGCTTATAACGGCAAAGTACGAGCGAGTGCGTAGATTAGTCAGAGGGTTGAATTTACCCCTTCGGTTGGCTACAAAGTAGATAGTAGCATCACATTGTTCATTTCTTCAAGTAATAGACCATGCACACACGATTCAAGGTACACGTCATGAGGCCTATGGAGGCAGCGACAAAAAGCCCTACTATTAGGGTAGTTTTATGGGGTCTCAGTTTTGTGGTAGAGGTTTCCAAGCAGAGGTTACCCACAACAGTTTCAGGCTAGTAAACTTGTTTAAGCTGCCCTATAGATTACAGTTGTTTTTCGAGTGTTAGTAGTTAGGGAAGCCAGGTTTTAGGTCAAACTTCTCAGGGTTCACATTCTAGGTATTCAAGCCGTGTTGGTCAGTCGGGTTCAGCCGAGTCATCTTACAAGCTTGCTTCTAGTAGGGGTTGTTATGAGTGTGGCATATTGGATCACTTTTCTAGATATTTCCCCATGGTCAGTCAGGGTCAACAAGATCAGGCCCCCAAGGCTCTGGTATAGTTGACTAGGGGGGTGCACAGGGTAGCACGAGTGGTCTGTAGGGTGCTCCATATGGTCCTCAATAGGCAGGTCAGATGGTCGAGGTGTACTCGACCATATGTATGAATTTTTAGGTAGGCTAGAGGTATAGGCTTCAGATGCCATCATTACATGTATGATATCCATCTCTCATTACTCTACTTTTGCTTTGTTTTATGAGGGATCTACTTACTCATTGTCCTTGCCTATTATGATATACGTGTGGATGTGTTATCTAAGCCCATGTATGTGCCCATGCGTTTAACTATCCCCATCGGTGATTCTTTTGTATTCGATCGAACTTATAAGCACGGATTGGCTATCTTTTCATCATGAGGTCTTGGGTTTCTTTTCCAAGACTAATAATTTGTGCATGCCAATTATCCCTCTAATCATGTGGACATGTGTTAATAGCCATATGCCGAGAGGTGTAAATTCATTTATGAGGGCATGATGGGTCGTAGGAAAGGGTTGGCTAGCCTATCTTGCCTATGTTTGTGATGCTAGTGCCAATATTCCTTCTCATGAGTCAGTTCTAGTGGTTAGAGAGTTCTTTGACGTGTTTCCTACCGATCTCCTTAGTTTTTCTTCTGACCATGAAATTGACTTTGACATTGATATTCAGCAAGGCACACATCCCAATTTTTATTCTGCCCTATCAGATGGCTCTAGCTGAGTTGGGAGAGATTAATGAGAAGCTTTGGGGCTTCTGAGTAAAGGGTTCATTAGGCCTCATATGTCTTTGTGGGGTGCTTTGGTTCTATTTGTGAAGAAGAAGGGTGGTACCTAACATATGTGTACTTACTACAAGCAACTGAACAAGATGACCATCAAGAATAGGTACCTGATGATGTGTATTAATGATTTGTTTGATCAGCTTTTGAGTGCAACAATGTTCTTTAAGATAGATTTGAGATTGGACTAGCACTAGGAGAGGATGAGGGCGGCAGACATCCCAAAGACTGCTTTTATGACTCATGAATACGTCCATTATGAGTTCCTAATCATGTCTTTTGTCTTGACTGATAACCCAATAATGTTCACAGAGTTGATTAAAGTTAAACATTTGTATTGACTAATAGTTACACACATAAATTGAGTTTCAATTCAGTATTATGATACTTAGAGTTATATAAATTGATATAACTTATTTTTTCAATATAAATATTAAATAGGTTTTCTTGATAATTTTCATCAACTTTGAAGTTCATTTTCAATCTAAGATGTGATATTAGTTCACACTGAAAAGTTTCAGAATGAAAATTTGATCAATATGTAAATTGATTTTTAAATTTTTTGAAGTGTAAGAGGTCATATGTGGAAACCATACTAATAACAACATTTAAATAAAAATAATTAAAAAAAAAGTGCAAATAAATATGTGAGTATCTATTAATATTTAAATAGACCATAGATTTAATAAGTGAATGAAATGACAAACTTTGAAAAAAAAAAAAACACAAAAGACGGACGCATAAAATAAGGATAAATAAAAAGAGATGTAGAGAGTCTTATGACACAACTTAAACATGAAAAACAAGTAACGACATAAATAATCCATGGGAACAACCAGGACATATAAAATAATACTACTTAAAAGAGACCCATACTGGTCCTAAAATCTTTAGGTATTGTTGGTGCGATTTGGATCTTGAACATTAATGTTGTGTAATGATGGGTCCTCCAATAAAGTCACTACATCATCATTATTCCAATTTAGTAACTCAGACAATGGAAGACTCTGTGGACTGTTAGCTGTGTAGCTTTGGTAGTTATTAATTAGCATCGATGCACCCATTGGGGGGAGATCAGTTGAAGGATCCATTTTCGATGTCAGTGGAGAACACACTGGAGGAGCTATCATTGGTGAAGGCTTAAGAGAAGACATTGTTGCTGAAGGCATTGAGAAGGCCATTCCAGGAGTTCTTCTAATAGCCATTTGCTGAGGTATTGTAGAAAATAAGTGTGGAACCATTGGAGGAAATATTTGTGAAGAAAATAAAGGAGAAGGATTAACCTGCGAGGTGTCCATAAGAGGAACCATTTGAATAGGAGTCCTCGAAGGATCTGCTAGATGAACCATTTGTTGGGTTACTTTGGGAGAAGCAGATAAAGGAACTGTTGGTGGAGCCACATTAGGGACAAATAGAGGAGGCCTCGTCTTCTCAAAGTTGGTGCCACCAGGAACCATCGATGGATACTCTAGAGGAATCATCGGTAGTAAAGAACCAGCAGTGGCCAATAGTGTAGCCTTTGACCCTTCAGAGTTGGTCCCACCAATTATTATCGGTTCAACAATGGGTTGAGGGACATTTGACGTACAAACTTCTTCACCATTCATTGCTTCACGTATCTGTATAAGGTTTTTCTTGATCATATAACTCAGATCATTGAAGTCGTAAGGATCCATGTTGGGGGAAATATCTTTTCCTCTTGTAACTTCATACATCTCATTTGTAATTTCCTTGAGCCTATTTTGCTTCCTTACCTTTAGTAGTTTTTCCTCCATCTTCTCGATTCGTTTCTTGATGAACTCTTCTCTTGTCACCATATTTTTTGATTTCTCTAACGTTGGCAACTCCTTAAACTTTATAAAGGTGTTGATTGCAGCATCATAATTTGGAAACACCGTAGGTTCATTGTTGTAAGGACTATCAATAACGGCAGCAATTTCAACATCACAAAGAGTGCTGAGTTCATGAGCTTTTTTCAAGAACCCTTTTTCTCTTTTCTTGTATGAGACTTTTCTATCAGATTCATTTTCAATCAAAGCTAATTTCACTTTATTTCTAGGCATGACTAAAGAGGAGGAGAAATGTGCTTGTTCAAAATTGAATTTGCTATTGTTGGCCTTGGATTGACTCCAATTTATAGGAAAAAGTAGACTGTAAAATTTTTAATAGTTTGAATTAGAAAATTCTTAATTGTAAATAACAATTTTGGAAAAAAAAGAAATGAAAGTGTATTAAATAAAAATATTAGATGTTATCATTGAAATATATCCAGTTTATGGCTCTAGTCTTATTCTGACCAGCTTTTTGAGTCAAACTTTCCATATTAGGAAAAGACTTAGTGTGGTTCTAATCTAAGTAGTACCCACAAAAGATGGTCATAGAGTTATAGCAAATGTAATTTCTTACTCATTTCCTTCATCAAGGAAGTAAAAAACAAAAAAAATATAGTTTATGTTATGGGCGTACATAATTAAAGATTGAAACAAGTGTACACTTTCAATATTGACTAAGAATTTTGAAATATCAATTTCGATGATATTTGATTATGCCTAAAAATAATTAATTTAATGGTTAAGTTTTTCTAAATACAAATATTTATTAAATATTAAATGGCATTATCTCAAATGTTATAATTATTGCAGCGCTTATAAAAGTTCATTATTATTTTTTCCAATTTTGGAAGAACATATTCACTAAAAATTATATGCTACTTTCAAATATGTTAAAAACTAAATTATACTTAAATATATTTCTTTTAATGTACGATACGCACCAACCTGTCACTCGCCTCACATTAAAAAAAATTCTTATTTAGTTTGAGGCAAATCAATATGAAATAATTGCATAAAGCATTGACCAGAATAAAGTGTTTACACATAGTGAAAAAATAATAAGAGAAATTTTATTACTCCTTCCACCGCATTTTATGTGACACCCTTTGACCTAACACTTTATTTAAGAAAAATAGAAAGACTTTTGAAACTTGTGGTCGAAAACAATCCTTATATATTTGTGTTGCTAAAAATCATCTCTCTCTCTATATATATATATATATAACAACGCTTACATATCAGCACCATAAAAAACATAATTTTAAAAAAAATAAAAATTACAAAATATAGATTTGCAAAAAAAAAAAAAAAAGACAAAGACACGTTAATGCCTAATGGTAGTTAAACATTATAAAATTTGTGGGATCAATTTAATATTTATGTAAATGTCGTTATTTTCTTAATTTTTATTAATGGAAATATCAGTAGTAATTCCTAAAATATAGGTAACTGATTAAAGAGGATAATATTTTTTTAAAAAATTGACTATTTAAAACATAAAAAAAAACAATGACAATTGACCGAAAAATAAAATAAAATAATAATTACTATTTAAAACATAAAAAAAAAAAGTTACCAGTTGACAAAAAATTAAATAACGCATATAATAATGATAATATTATATATCTATTGAAAATTATTAATTAAATGTAATAGAGTTAAATAAGGAGTACTATTTTATTTTTAAAATGATTTTAAAGTAGTTTTTTTTAAAAAAAATTAACGTGTGTGATTATTTTTTTTGGAAAGATATTCTTAACTATCTTCCACCACTATATATATATAGGAGAAGAAAAAATGCCACATGTCAGCGCCACAAAATTTTAGAATTTTAAATAATAAATAATTAAATATTATATAACTAATTAAATATTATAAATTCAAAAATTGAAATAAAAATAGACACATGTCATCAACTTACACACATGACAACTTTCAACATTTTTAAAAACAGATTTAATAATTTTTAAAATCCAATTTATAAATTAGTAAAAAAATAATTCTTTGTAAAAGGTTGAAAATTTACTTTCATGATAAATACTTAAGATAATGCTAAAAACTGTTTTTTTAAATAATTAAAATTATTTTAAAAAATGAATTTAAATTAATTCTAGAAAATACGGAATAATTGTATTTATTATTAAAATTTTAAAACCTTAAAAAATACTGGAGTTCGATTTTTTTATTTTTAAAATAGATTAAATTTTTTTATTTTCACGATAAATGTATCTTTCCACAACTTCTAAATTCAATAGTTTAAAATAATAATAATTAGAATTCCCTATTTTAAATAAATAGATTATTGAATTTATATATAAAATGTTTAATATTTTAAACGTGATAAGAAGAATAATTTATTTATATATAAAATTATTTATGAGAAAAACTAATAAAAATTATATGGATTTTGTACCAAAGAAATATAGTAGTAATTAATATAATCTAAGAGGTAGTTTATATACCTATATATCTATATCTAATTTTTTTAACTTTTAAAATTGCCAAAAAACAAAAAAAGTAAAAAATCGCAAACACTAAAAAAATGTTATTATGTATATATAGGTAAATATATCCAAATTTCAAACACTAAAAATGAAAATTGTAAACACTAAAAAAATTTACAAAATCTTACGCTTACAAAATCACAATATTCAAATACGAATTAATCTTTATTGAAAAAAAAACATTTATCCAATTAAATAGGGAGTTTTAAAACTTATTTGCCTTGTTGCTAAAAATTAGGATTAGATAACTATTAACCAATTCATTTTGAATTTTAAATTTTAAATTTTAAGCAGCCAATTGAATAAATAAGTTACAGATGTATTAGAGCCCGTTTGGATTGGCTTTAAAAAAAGTAGTTTTTAAATAAAAAATAAAAGGTCAAACTGAAATAACTTTTAATTAAAAAAAAAATAAAAAGTAGGGGGAGACCTACTTTTGATTTCTGACTTATTTTAAGTCATTTTTGACTTATTTTACTTATTTTTTATATTTGTCAAACACTTTCAGAAGTCAAAAACTGACTCAAAAATAGGTTTGACCAACTTTTAAGCCAATCCAAACACTTAGTTATTCAAAAATTATATAAAGTCCTAAATTAAATATAACTTGTCACTTTAAATTTTTATTAACTTTAAACTTCTCATTTGCAATTGTTGAAAGGAATTTATTCTTAATTAGGCAAAGAACTCCTAAACTTCATTTTGTCAAGATAAGTTGTCATATACTTTTAGATTTTTCTTTGTTCATCAAAACTGAATAGTAATTAGCCTTATTTGTTTGTGGTTTACTTTTGTAAAATGAATTGTATATAGGTAAGTGCATATTACAGCGGAACGATAATAATTAGTGCTTAGACAATTATGAAGAAACAAAAAAAGACATACGTGAGTGGAAAATAAAGAATTAGATGTGAAGAATGTCACAATCGAAACCACTGATGAATATTGTTGTGTATTGCAAGAACGAGACGGTACACGAATGCTTAGATATTTTACCTACTTTTCTTTTTTATTTCCTCTAAACACAACAAAGAATAATTTTATGTTTCTTTGTATATGTATTTTTAAGATTAATAATTTCTCTATTTATTTATATGTGTATTTTTTAAATAATTGCTTACAAAGATTTTTTATTGCTTTAAATGTTTTTTGAAATAAACCTATAATAATCTATAAAGTACAGAGAGAGTTTTTATTGCTTTAAAATTAAATTGAAAGAAATCTATAATCTATAATCTAAATCTAAATTATTATAAAGACAAGAAAAAACATGTTAGTAGAATCCTCATCAAATATAAGTTTTTTTTTTAAAGAAAAATTGTTTGCCTTTTTTTCTTTGGTTAAATTACATTTATTCGAATTTATTAAAGTTTCTTAATTAATATATTTTACAATTTACAATATGAATTTCATACTTCTTTTGTTGAATATTAACTTTGACTTTTTTTTTATGACTTTCAGACTTCACAATGTTGAATTTTACATGAAAGGCCATAATCATTGTCTCGAATGTAATAACGACAATATATATATATATATATATATATAGAAGAGCACCACAAAAAACAAACTTTTTAAATGTTTAAAATTAATCACGTAGCATTTTTATAATTAATAAATAATTTTAAAATAGTTCAAAGAATAGAATGATGTAGTGTGTGTGATTCTTCTTTTGTGGAAAAATGTTTTTAGCTATCTTTCCACAACTTCCTTATTTATAGCAAAACAAATGCAGTTATTTGAATGATCTGTTTCAACATTAAGTTTTTAAAAAAACTTCAAGTTTTAAAAAACATAAATGATAAGAATATATTTACTAAGTTATTAGTTTAAACAATGAAATAAATGATAAGAACACTTTTTAATTAGCACAAAAATAGAGAAGAAAGATAAAATTAGAAAAGAAACAAAAAATTATTACCTAACTAATTATAAATATGTGGTTAAAATAACTATTTCATGTACGATGGAGTTTTTTTAAATGTAATTTATATTAAATTAACTAAATTAATTTAAAATCTGAAATTAAAAATTAAAAATATTTTAAATTTGAAAATCTTTGTAAATGAGAATAATACTTATGCACGGTGGAGTCTTTTAAAACATAATTCATATTTAATTAAAAAATTAATTTAAAATCTGAAATTAAAAATATTTTAAATCTAAAAATATTTTATTATATTTATCTAATTTATTTATATTTTAATTATATATATTTTAAAGATTTATTGCGATTATCTTTTAAATTAGTAGGATCAATTTTAAATTTATGTAATTGCAGTTGTCTTTTGAATTTTGAGTTACACTATATATATATATATATATATGACAATCAATTTTAAAATTGAAAAATAATTTTACGATAAATAAAATTTAAACTTTTGAATTTAAGATAAATAATATGTATCTATATTTAGCAAGTGTTAAATTATATCTTGAACAATATAGCAATTATAAGTCATTTAGCAAATTTAAGAATTCACAATATTATATAACAACATTGAATTAAGTTGAAAATTGTGTTTCTAAAATATATGGTACAATTTTAAATTTTCAATTTAATTTTATTTTTAAATTTGAATACAAGATAACTATGATCACACATAATATACTTTACCAGAAAAAGTTCAAAGCAACATCCTCTAATTCATATCCATATGTTTTCTGATACAGTTTAAATTCAATTTTAAAATATTCAATACAAATTTTAAGTAAATATAATATAGCGGGTGTATTAATTAAGATAATTTTTACCTATAAATCAATTTTATATTATATTTTTACACAAATTTAATACGAAAAAAAACATTTAGAATATATTTTTATTTTGAATAAAACATGTATAGAAAATGTATCAACATGCCATTTAAACTCATGATATCAAATATTTTATTTGTATGTTAATATCAGTAAATTATTGACTTAATTTTTTTAATTCAAACGACATAAAAAAATAAAGTACAAACACATAAAAATTTCAACATAATATATTATAAAACTAAAAGCTTATAGCTTATACAACTATAGATATAATATTTTAATACAACAAAATGAATTGTGTACTAATAATATTACTGATATCTTAATTTAATGTGCTCAAATAAATAAGGTAATGATTTGTATTATTATTATATTATTATTATTATTATTATTATATTATTATTATTATTATTATTATAATATATTAAATATATTATTAAGTGCATAATACATAATACACTTTATTAGTTAATTTTAATTATAAAATTATTACATTTTAAATCATCCACGCAACGTGCGGGAACGTATACTAGTATATATATTCTCTTATTATATAAGAGGGAGTTTATGATGGGACATTGTGATGTCCAATCATAAACTCCCTATATAATATATAATATAATAAATCATTTTTTCTACTATATAATATATATTTATTTTTCTACTATAAGGGAGTTTATATAATATA
>JAJOOR010024069.1:0-20851 GCA_036250505.1 Solanum acaule | reverse complement strand
TATAACATTAAATAAGGAAGTGTAATCAATGTAAAATCCCTATAATTGTGTAAGAGATAATTATGGGGTATTCTTTATTTAAATAATTTAATAATAATATAAAATTATAAAAAATTACTTATTTAATAAAGTAAAATTTAATTAATTTATAAATAATTAGTGATATGTTATAACCCGTAATTAAACTGTTATAAGCAAGAATATTTTAAAAGTAGATTTAAAACCTGTAATATTGACTCTTAAATGTGTATATGGGGTGATTTTTCCTTTTTAGATATAACATATATAAAATTGATACCTGATACATCAAATTATACATATAAAAGATACATGAAATAATATTAGATCATATAAATAGATACATGAAATTAATATTAAATCATATAAATAAATACACGAAATTAATACTAGATACTTCTATGAGACAAATGAATGTACTTGTATAATAATCATGTATCTAAGTGTTAAGTTGGTTGGATACATTATATATTGATAATAGATACATCAAATTAATGAATTTATTATTTTAAGAGTAATAAAATGAAACTAATCAAATTACATGACCAAGATATACATGTTTTTGTCTTTTATTAATAATATAATAAAATGAAATTAATTAAACATAGATATAATCCTTGATTTTCGCCTTATATTAAGGGATTTAATTAATTTAAATTTTCAGAATTAATTGTCTATGTATTTTGAAAATCCTCAATAACTCCTCTAATTAAGGAAATCCGTCATATCTAATTAATTTCAATAAATAAAATATGTATCTCAATTTTAAAATTCAACAAATACATGTATCTCGCGGACTCAGACTCATGCATCCTAAGCACGAAATATGATAAAGGAAGTAATATTTGAAACTATCGGAAATTTTAGTAATTAGGACCTAAACGTGAGATTTATATAATTTGCCCAATTGTATGTAAATAACTATTTTTCTCGCTTCTAGTTGCCATTTGTTTAAAAATAAGGTAAATTAAAGTGATGGTTAAAGAGTTGTGAGCATATTTTTTTTTCATGTTAAAAGTTATTATGAACATATGTGGTTAAATATTGTCACTCATCAAACTACCAGTAATGAGAAAGAAATTAGAACATAACATGTTATATATTTGCATGTTTATAATATAATTTTCATCAATATAACAAAAGTAGCTTCATTAACGGGCCATGTGTGCAATTTGTATATTTTTGGCAAGTTTAGTTCTTTGTCCGAATATATCTTGTGTGACTTTAAACATTCAATCAAATCTCTAAACTTGATTGGATTAGTAGATATTTTTTTATTTTCTATTCCGTATTCGATATTCGTATTAAAATTTCAACTAATTAAGATTCATATTCCGTAAGATTTATTAAAAGAGAGCATTATTTCCTATTGTATCCCTCTTTGATCACGAAGATGCCATATTCATTCCACCACAATTATATTCTTGATAATACTACTATATAGTTAATACTTAGATTCTATCATCAACATATCGACACCTTTTTTTTTTACTTATGGAACTTTTATTTTATGTTGAAAGACATAATAGTCAAGTAAATATAATGAACTTCCCAAAAAAAACAATGAAGTGTTACCACTTAAGCAAAAATATTGTTTACCTGCTAAAAAAACATAATATTATTTAACAGCAGAGCAATTCTTTTTAAACAAGAACGGATCGAGTATTGAAATTCTTAATATTTTTAAAAAAATATGCCAACTATATGTGCAGTTCATCAAGTTAAATGGAATGTAAATAAAAGAAAAAGAAGCATTAATTTATATAATAACAACTATATTTACTTTGTTCACTTTTACTCATTCATTTTGAACTTTACACGTTCCTGAAAAAATTACTTTATTGTTCAATAATTTTACCTCTTATGCATTCTATAATAAAAATCCGAACATTCAATAACAAATCCAAAGTATTCCATGATTATTATTATATTCTTTTTTATATTAGAATTCACATATAACTTGATCCCAAATTGAATCAATTTTAAACGGTCTTTTCACTTTTGCAACTTATTCGCAAACAAAATCACAATAGTTCCAAATTCTCTTATTTTTTGGCATTAAGAGAACATTAGGCATGCAAGTATTACTTCGAATATAATCATAAAAGGTTGTAGAACAATTATTTTGCTTAAGTGGTAATTAGAACAATATGAAGTACTTTATATTCAAAAATAGAATTTCTTACGGTAATTAGATTAATTAAATTTCAAAACGGATATCAAACACAACGTGAAAAATGAAATATTTGTACTTCCCTAAAATTCTTAGTTATACTCTCTCCGCTTACTTTTTACTTGTTCAATTTGGACTGTGCACGTTTTTAAGAAATAATAATCAATATTATAATAAAAAATGAAAATATATTTTAGTATGAAATTGAATGAATTTTAAGAAAATAATAATTAATATTACGATAAAATATGAAAATATATATTTTAGTATAAAATTGAATGATTTTTTAAGAAATAATAATTAATATTATGATAAAATTTATTTTTCGTATAAAATTATGAAATAATAAATAATATTATGATAAAATAAAATTGAATGATTTTTTAAGAAATATATTAGGATAAAATATGAAAAAGTATTTTTTGGTATAGAATTGAATGAGAACTGAGAAGGCGAAGCAAGATAGTAATAACTAATAAGTAATACTAATACCCTAAGAAAAAGACAAAAGGCAGAGAAAAAGTATTAAAAGGGAAGAGGAAATACAATTCTCGTGTGATTAGCTCTACTGTTTTCTAACACTGGGCATAAAGAAGAAGAAGCGTCCGACCTCCACTCTTTGCCAGGTGACATCAAGCGGTTTCTTATGGATTCTTCCTCCTTCACATTATCTTTTTTTCCTTTTTTTCGGTTTCTCCGCACTATAAATTCATTCTCACTGATTCATTAGGGTTTCAGTTTCAACACACACAGATTCCGCAATGGCAACGGCGGCCTCTAAGGCAGCCGACTCCTACATTGGGAGTCTTATTTGCTTGATCACAAAGTCTGATATACGCTATGAAGGATTTCTATTCCATCTTGATGCTGCTGAATCAACAATCGGTCTTCGTAACGGTATACACACTCACTCACACTCTGTTCTAGTTTTTTTTTTTTTTATTATTATTATATAGTAATTGTTAGTTTGTGAATGTGTAAGAGTTTTGTTGTGTGCCTGTTTGTGTTATCTGAGTTGTAGATGAACGAAGCAAAGAAAAAGGAACCGTTTGCATGTTGTATGAACTGAAAATTGAATTATACAGTGTGATCATGCTTATTTATGTTGTTATTAATTTCTAATGTTTGGAGTTCAATACTTGGAAGGCAAAAAAGATATAGATCTGTTCGAAGGAGTTTTTGAAAGAATATGTTGTTAGGGTTAATAAATTTGAAAAGGAAAAAGAGGAGAAAGTGAGCACAAGGAAAGTTAGAGGGTGTGTTTCATTTGTTTTCTGCCTTAACTTTCTAGGAACTGATGCATAAATGTGGTTGTTGCTGTTGTTGTTCCTTTTCTTTTCATCTTTTGTAATGCTGTTTCCGGTTTGTGTCATCCATTAATTTCTTGTTTAGGTCGTTGCTGGTTAAAGTTTAATTCATGAATATAACAGAGAAAAAACATGCATCCTTTTTTTTTTGGTTTGTGATTGTGTAAGGGTTTCGATGTGCAAAGGATTTTATTGTGCCATCTGGGTGAAATAATAAATAAACTCTTTTGATTTATCCAGAAAAAAAGACCCAAGAATTTTTTGAACTTAAAGCGGACCAGTTGGTAGCTCCGCTCTGAATGGAAATGTGAACAGCTGAGGATCACTTGTGTAACCATCTTAAAATTCTTATTTTTTGTTCACCCTGAAGTTCTGAGTGATCCATGCATGCACACGCCACATGTGAGGAAATGGCTTATAAAAAAGATAGATTTGTTGCAAGAATTGATGTCTAGGTGTCTTGTTGAATCATACATCCTATTTTTGGTGCCCTAATAAAGTAAGTAGATGCTGATTCCTTGTAAATTTTTATTATTGTAATATAGCTGGTCTCTTGAGTAAGTGCGCAGAAGGAAATATATTTGAGTTCAGTTTTTCAACCTTCCCGTTGATATAAAGACTAGATTTGAATTGCAACCAAGGTGAGGCGTCGTGGTCAATGAAGTGGGTTAAGACTTAGTTCAAATACAAGTAGGGACAAAAACACTAGGTGTTTTCTTCTCATTTGTCTTAGCCTTAGTGGACAGAGTTCCCATCACACCCTGATGGGAGGTGGGAGGTATCCTGTGGAATTAGCCGAGGCACACGGATGCTGTTCCGGACACCACTGTTATCAAAAGAATTTTTTTATAAAAAACAAAGGCTAGACTTGAATTTATTTTATCAAAACATAATAATAATAAAGGCTCAATTTGAATTTCAAGAAGAATTTGTTCAAAAGCAGATAATTACTTCTCTAACAAGTATTTTAAGATTAAGCTCTTCCCTTTTTAACATGGATAAACTAGAGAATCTTGTGGTTAGGTTCTCCTTGTGTCATAACAAATGTGATGGACTTTTCTAGTTCCTGAAGTTTATGGCTTGCCCTTCTCTTATTACCTTTTTGTATTATTGAGTTGTTTGGCTAAATTATTAATAATGTTTAGATATTTGGTGGTATAGTTTACTTGTTTCGTCTTGAACTCTTAGCTTCTTATCGTGTACATTTAGTGACACCCGAGTCATCTGTTTGTGTCCAGTGAAATCTTATGGGTCAGAAGGACGAAAGAAGGATGGACCTCAGATATCTCCTAGTGACAAAATATACGAGTACATTTTCTTCCGTGGAAGTGATATAAAGGTGAAAGCTACTTCTGTCTTTACCTGCTTACTTTGTGTGCGTGGTATTTTTATCGGAACTGGATTATTGTTATTAAAACTTCAAGAAACTGATCGCCATCAGTTACCAAGTGTCAGGGTCCTTTAAAGGGGGAGCGGAGATGCAGAAATACTGCTTTGGCTATTCCAACAAATTTTGCCGCTGTACCTTTTATGTAAATTCAATTGCTTTAGCCTGTCTGTCTTTGCGAATACGGTCAAAAGCTAGTACTCTAGTTTTTTCCATCCAGCTCTCAGATGCTTTTTGAAGTTTGGTCAAGCAACTAGGATCTTGGTTTTTAGTGTATTAATAATTGAAGATGGCTAGTTCATCTTCATTCTTCTTCCATGCCTCCTATCCTTCTACTTTTGTAGAAGAAGTACATCATCTCATGCATGCTTTCTGAGGAGTGTCCATTGACGATAGAAATCATATGCCTAAGTAACACCAGCTCACAGTAAGACAGAAACCAACTTTTCATTCTGTCATTTTTGTTTTCTTCATAGTTCATATTGACCTTTTCCTGACACCTATAGATAGCTACCACCTACCATGCAAGAGTAGTTGAATTATTTCTTGTTCAGTGTCTTACATGATCGTTCCTGTTACCTTTTTTTTTTTAAATTGTACTCCTTCAGAGTCAATTTGACAGTTTATCATTAGAGTGCATGTGATAATAGTCAATAACTACGTAACATGCAGACTCTGCTTGCATCTTCACGACACCTACAGATAGCGACCGTGCAAGGGTAATTGAATTATTTCTTGATTAGTGTCTTACATGGTCGTTCCTGTTACGTTTTTAAAACTGTACTCTTCCTGAATCAATTTGGAGGCTAATCATTAGAGTGCATGTGATAATAGTCAATAACTACTAAACATGCTGATTCTACTTGTATCTTTGCGTCCAACTGTTTCTAGTTGCTAAAAACATCTATGACCATGGGGTAGGATGAGGTTGGATTGATAGATTCAATAGTGAGAATTCTTATCCCAACAGACTAAATAGTGTCAGAGAGGATGCCCAGTCCCAGTAGGTTCTCGTTCAGCCTATGTTCAAGACTAGCTGGCTAATTTGATAAGAGTCCGCCACTGCTAAAAACATATTAGTTCTACTGTTATCCTCGTATGTACAGGGTATACTTTTATTTTTATTTTTCCTCTGAAAAGAGACACCTCGAAGTGAATGCCGATACCCATAAAATATTTTCTGACCACGTAAGATTATTTTTACTTACTGCTAAGCTCACACTGCAGCAGTTATTATTTCCTGTAATTGGAAAAGTTTGCACGAGAGTTTATAGATTTTGTTAGCTTGTTGAATTTTGATTTAGGAGATTAAATGCCACTGCTTAGGGACAGGAGTTAATTTCTTTTCTACTATTTTGCATCCATGGATGCTCATCAGTAGATTCTGTACGAGGTTCCCAGCATCTCTTTCCTATTTAGGTTTAAGGCTTAAGCTACAGGGTAACTTATGTTTCCCTTAAAGCCTCAATATACTAGACAATGTAGAACTCTTCTAGGTTGTCAGATCCAGTGGTTTAGAGAGTGGTATTAAAGGGTTGGTATCAAAATTCTAAGAATGTTTAGATGGATCCTGGTGCCTTAATTGAAGCAATATCAATTTTATGGCTTGTAACAAGAAAGAAGCCATGCGGAGGGAAAAGGGGAATTGCTCTTTTCAGTTGGAGAAGTGGTCTTACATTTGACTTCTCCTGAAATGTTGTATAGTGTATGACTGATGAAGTACAGCTGAAATAATGTTAGACCCATTAATCTGAAGGTTTTGTTTCTGTTGTAAATATAGACTCATTCTGGATTTTCTCCTTTTCTTTTCCTTCGTCTCACAGGATCTGCAGGTTATATCTTCACCATCTCCTCAAAGTACAGATGTTGTTCCTGATGATCCTGCCATAATACAGGTATGATTATTTTAATATGGTAGATTATCCTCTTGTTGTATCATATAAATTTAACTAACGTTGTGAATGTTAATTATTCAGACTCATTTTCCTAATCCAACACCACCAACCATTGGCATGACATCTCCTGGTGCTGCTCAAGTAGCAGATATTAGTACCAGTGCACCGTCCATGCTCCCTGTTGCACCTTTCTTATTGAATCTTCCCCCAAATCCGTTGCTACCAAGTTCTGACCTTTGGGGCTCATCACTTCCTCCTCCACCTGTAAATATCAGTGGGCCTGCTGTGCCTAATTATTGGCCAGGATTAGTTGGGTCCTCAGGAGGAGTATCTCATTATCAACAGCAAAGTTTTCCTCCGCCACCACAAAGTTTGGTTGCATCCCTTCCCATTCAGCAGCAAGCGCAACACCAAAATGTGAATGCATTAGCCGGAGGATCTAGTTTGGCTGCACAACATCACCCATTGCTGCTGCCTATTAGTACTACTTCCCCAAATTTACTTCCTGCTGTGCTATCTCCATCTGGGCAATCCAATCCCAGGCAGCCTGCTAAACCGGCTTTTAATTTGTTATCTATTCCAATGCCAAATGATGCATTCCGTACTCTTTCAACTGTAGCAGTGGATTCTTGCCCAAGAACTGTGTCTTCTCTGGAAGCGGAACTTAATGCCAATGCTAATCTGGCTCCAGTGAGGAAAGAACCAAGTTCCGTCATTAGCACTTCAGGTTCTTTTCCAACACTTTCGCAAACTGTGTCATCTATTGTAGACACAAAAGGTGCATCTCTCAGCAATCTGTCAAGACTATCCCTCTTGACACCAGAGGTACAGTCAGGAGTGAAGGGTTCCTCATCATCTCGGTCAATGCAAAATCCAAACTTTGATGTATACACTGGTCAAGCATCAGTATCAGAACCTCTGCCATCAGGGAGTACTGAAGAAACCCTGGAGTCATTACCAAAATCGCCAACTAAAATAGTATGGAAGCTTGCTCTCCCTCATTCTCTCTTCCATTCCTTCTCTCATATATTGTGATGTGTCCATTAATGGTAAACAACTGATATTTTAGCTTAGATGTTAAAATTGGGAACCTACTGTTGCTGTGTTTTGATGATATCTTTCCTATTCTATTTTTTGGTGTTTGTGTGCGTGATTACACTTTGTATGTTGTTATTGAGTAGTAATTAAATTCTTTAGCCTGTGCAGAAGTAACCAATTAGAGAGAATATATTAAACAGACCCTTAACCGAATCCACCAACATTCTGTGAATCATATTGTTAATCATATTCTTGCCAGGATTACTCACATTCCAATTTAAAATACTTTTGCTCTAACCCTTAAATAAATGCACATGGATATCATCGTTAACCGACTTTATGTTTCCTATTTACTCCCTCGGTCCAATTTATGTAGCACTGTTTTACTCTGCACGGACTTTTAAGAAAGAAAGGAAGACTTTTGAAACTTATGGTCTAAAACAAGCCTTGTACATTTATGTGGATATAAATCATCTCATTAAATGTAAAGTGAATTTTAAAGACGAATTGTTTCTAAATATAGAAATGGGCATTCTCTGGGAAGTGTGCTATATAAATTGGGATAGAGTGATTACGAAACGAATTCTGTTATGTACTTTAATATAATTGTTATGTTATTGATTGCAATGTTATGTATTTCCAGTTTCTCACTTGTTGTCTACTGCTGAATTTCATGAATTTTCTATTTGATACAATAACTTGGAGATTCATGTATGCTTTTGTGTGCTGACACCATCCTTTCTTTCTCTCTAGTTACGTGGATCTACATCATCTCATCACAATAGAAGTTACTTTGCTCAGGGAAGAGATGGGGTAATTTTCAGCATTACTTGGCAGTTTTTATTCTCATTTGAACCTTCAATGGTGTTGGTGTTTACCTTATGAGCTGTTTTATGTTCATTCAGGCACATCAAGACACATCATCCACTCATCACAACAGTAGAGGCCCCGCACACAGAGGAAATGCGGTAACCTAATTGACTTATTTGTGTGCCTAGGGCAAACTCCTTACTTTTGGTCCCTTACCTCCTCAAGGCCCTAAGCCAAAAAAGAGAAGTTTCTATTCTGTATGCATTCTGACATGTCCCTTTTGCTCCTTATAATTTGTTTCAGCCAAATGGAGGTCCTGTTTATGCACAACAAAGTTACAGGAAACATGCATCAGGAAGAGGAAATGGGGTAACTCTAATTAATTAGAGCATGAGATCCATTATTTTTGTCTTTATATGTATTTTGGCTAAATTAAGTATTGAACCATGTCATATCTTACCGTTAACCAGAAAGTAAGGAAGTGATTTCCACTTTTCTTGACCTTTCAGCTTATTGGAGCTGCTCTACATTCTCGTCAGAGTAATATGGGCATGGGCAGAGGAAAAGTGGTAATCCAGTTGGCTAGCTTTCCATTGCTTTTTAATCTTTTCATGCTTATAATTCTAAAGTAATTTTCATGCTTTTTCTATGTTCCTTTTTGGAATTGGTCTTTTCTCTGATAAATTCAGTATTGCAAAGACTTTCCTCTAGTAGTTCATTCTCCCTTTCTTCTGATGACTGCCAAATTTTGGTTTGTCCTTTGATTCTGTGAACTATCTACTTGAGTACTTGTATTCTTCTTATTATGGCCTACCACATTCTTTAACTTATTTTCCACATCGTTTCAGCCAAATGGTGTTCCTCAACACAATCATCGCAACACAGGAATTCAATTTCGGGATGGTGTTCCTCAACACAATCATCGCAACACAGGAATTCAATTCAGGGATAGTGTTTCTCAACACAATCATCGTAACACAGGAAGTCATTTTCGGGGACGTGGAGCTAAGGTAACTATTCTTTTAGCACTTGATCTATTTGAAATTCTTGTGTGGACAGATGACATCCTTGTCAATTCTTTCTAGCTGTATTTCCTTCTCAGTATATTAGCTCAGTTACATCGAGGCATTGAAGTCTTGTTGTGATTCTTGGATTGTGTTTGTTTTGTGTATTTGCAAAATTCTACCTACTTCTCATTTTTCCGAAATTATCTTCACCATTAACTCACTGTGGAGGTCACTATTGTCAAATATGCCTTTGTTATAACCCTCCTAGTTCTTTTATCATGGTAAAGCTTGCATTATCTCCTGAGATGCTTTTTCTTGTCATCTGATGAGTAATAGACAATGCGTACTTTAGACACATGAAACTTGGAATTGCAATTAATGTGTTTTGATTTTTATTTTTAGAAAAAATAGAAATAGCTAAATATCCATGACTATGAAGCATGTCAGTTAAATTAATGTCCCATAAATATGCCTTAGCTTGGATGCAAAATCTCTGAGAATTACAATTTATAAGTCTTCAGATGTAGTAATAAATTTGCCTTTCCATAAATGTCCCATAAATATGCCTTAGCTTGTTTCCAGTATTACAGAGTTTGGGGAGTGTTGAATGATGATAATTGTGTTGGCTGGATTTGAACAAGCTACAAGGAATGCAGGCCTCTTGACATTTTCTCTTTCTATCTCATTTTGATACACTAATAACTTGGCAAACTTTGCCTTCCCCTTCTGAATCATTGGGAAATAGAAAGAGTGACCTGCTTCTGATGGAAACATATCCTCTCAAATATCAAAAGATAAAACTACTTGTCTGTTTGTTAAGTGTTAACTAACACAATTCTTTGTACTCAGAGCATACTTTTTTTTTTTCCCCAGAATCCCCTTGTGGCTAAAAGGTTCTCCGAGGATTTCGATTTTGAGGCAATGAACGAAAAATTCAATAAGAAAGAGGTATGGGATTTTCTAGGCAGAAGTAACAAAGCTGAATCAGATGAAGGAATTGGGGATGAGAAAGAGATGGATGAAAGTGATGTAGAGGATGCAACAGGGGATGGAAGTGCAAAACATGATAACAAGGTAAGCTGCAGGTGGAAAAAATTTATATTTGCCTTACCCATTATTTTCTCCATGTATGCCTCAATTTGCTGTTGATAACGTTTTGTTCTGCAGCCTGTCTATTGTAAGGAGGACTTCTTTGATTCTCTTTCTTGCCATGCACTTGATCGTGAATCTGGGAAAGTGAAGTTCTCTGACCAAAGGAAAAAAGATGTCGAGGTAATCTAAAAATCTTTGCTTTAGAATTTATCTTTAATTTTATTTCTGACGAGACTTCTTTATGTGTTTTCTAGACATTTGGTGAGATTCAGAAAAACCAACGGGGTCGTGGTCAGGGAGCTCGCATGTCAGGGGGATTTCAACAATCCTACCGTGGAAGAGGATATGACAATGCACGTGGTGGCCGTGGCCAAGGAAGAACTGTTTGGGGCCGTGTCACTTGAAAAGAGCTTGTATGTGTACCTGTGAATGGTGTTCAGGAAGTAGACATCACCCGGCATTATCTAGTATTTAGTCATAGTAAACTTGTAGTCAGGTTTAACTTGACATTATGGTTAGTTATATATACAATACAATAAATAAAGGACAGAAGGACAGAGTTTGCTGCTGAGCACCGAGTATTTAAAGATGAGCTGTGGGTAGGACTTGGAGTCCGGTTATTGTAAGAGTATGGTAATCAGTCAGCTGATTACCCTGATACATAAGCACCTTTGCTGTACTAGGAGAAACAAGTAGTAAGTTTAGCTGCCTTGAATAAAATCTTTCATGAAGTTTTGTGAATAGCAAATTATCGACATGAAAACATTTTGCAGTGTCGTGCTTTTAATTGCGTGGCAATAACCTGCAGCAGTATTCTGTATGGTCAGCACCTATACATTTCCCCTTCAGCTTCTTCTTAACATAAACAGACTTTCACCTTATCCCCATGGTTGTATTCTTGTACCCTCTGGTGAGTTCTATTAGCTTCTCTTTCACATAGAGCAAAAAGAAGCCGCCACCTCTTTTTTGTATAAAAGTTTAGAAGAAAGGAATGAATTGTAGATCCTTGGTCAGTCTTACTAACTCTTCAAAGTGAGTGTTCACTACAATACAAGTCATAAGCGGACGCGGGGAATAAACCAAGAAAGAAAGAATAATAAAAGTTGCAAAAAAATGACAAACATAAACGTAGGATTGTGTGATCACATTGCCGTCTCCTATCGGTATTGAAAAGGGCGAAAGTGAATGCGTGATGACGCTTCCTCGCATTTAATATTACCCATGTCCCCTCAAATAGCATTATGGAACAAAATATGTGTGAATAGGGCAAAGTTGAAAAAGGATGACTCATACAGCTAATTATAACGTGTGTAAATTGATTGCTTCAACTTGACCTCCTATAGGAACATTTCTGATATTTTAAGAATTGAGAACCAATATTAGACATACCAAATTAGAACTAATGGAAATTTTTATTACGTTTATGAGTACTATCTAAAAATTTACCAAATTCAATTAGGATTCTTCTAACCATTAATTTTAATCAAAAATTGGGCCTCTTGTATCACACGTCTTAAAATTGATATAAATATTTAAAGAAACTTCCTTCTCCATTTGTAAGCAGAAAGACTGGGTCCCTGTTCCCTTCCTATGTAACTACTCTCCATTTTGTGATCATCTGGAGAGAGTTGTAGCTCACCAAGGACCTAAAAGTTGATACGAAGCTCAGCTCAATTTTTATCGAAGAAAACAGAGGAATTAAATATATAGACATGGATGTAAGGAAAATTGTGGTAGTTGTGGAAGATGTGGAGATAGCAAGAACTGCACTTCAGTGGACTCTTCAGAATCTGTTGAGATACGGAGATATAATTACTCTTCTCCACATATTCTCTATCACAAGATCCAAGAGCAAGAAGAAACTCAGGCTTTTACGCCTCCAAGGTTTCCAATTGGCTCTTTCTTTTCAAGACATATGCAACAATTTTTTCAATGTATGCTACTACTTTAATTTCTATTTTTCTTTGAGTTTGTATTAGTTTAATTTGTATGTTACTGATGGAGTATATGATAGAAGGGTTGTGTTACAGACGAAGACAGAGATTGTGGTGACACAAGGGGATCAAGATGGTGGAAAGATTGGTGCTATGGTTAGAGAAATTGGGGCTTCTACTCTTGTTGCTGGACTTCATGATCATAGCTTTCTTTACAGGTATCCCTCTTTTCTTTCTAGGAAATAATCTGCTGTATGTCAAAAACAAGAGATAAAGAAATATTTAACATCCCTCATCAGAATTTTATAATTTCTCTAATTTGAACAACGTTAAATTGACTGTTACAAAGTTGCCCTTTTGGTTCTAAAATCAATTTTGTTGTCATTTTGGAATTTTCCACAAATTTTCTTACCCTTTTAGTTCCGCACTTTTATTTAGGTTGGCCATGTCCCACAACCACATTGCTAGCAATTTGAATTGTAAAGTGCTAGCCATCAAGCAACCAACCCCACTGATGACCACAGGGACAAGGACAAGGACCATTTGTTTTCAAGATAGTTCAACCAACATGGACTTCTCACAAATTGAAATTAATGCACTGAGGTAACAATATGATCATTTCTTAATACGAAGCATCTGATAATATTATTGATTTTTTTTATTGACACTTACCTGCTCCATGTACTAAATATATAATTTGTGGTCCAGACAATTTTATAAATGGTGAGTAATTTATATACTTTAATTTCCTCTAGCAGGGGATAATATATGCAGAATATCTTGTTTGTAGCTGTGGTTTAAGCTAGAAAATTCTCTAATAAATGAAATGCCATATTACCAAACGGATATCGAGTTTTAAGGTAACTAGAGTAGTAGAGTTATAACGAGTTGATTTCTCATATTGTCCCTCAACTAATAATTATTATCTCAAAATTTATTTCTAGGTTGAAAAAATTGGAATTAAGAAAAATAAGTGACTTTATTAGATAATAATTATACTTGAGTGACCATCTGAGAATTCAAAATGTATCTACAAGTAGTCCATTATAAAATGTGGAATTTGTAATCTTTAAGATACTGCATAAAAGGTAAAAATTAAGAAGGTGCCATGATAATGTAAAATTTATGTACACTTTCTATGTACATAAGTTAGATTCTAAAAATGATAGTAATTGAACTGCTATAATTGGTTAAATTATAAGTATTAAGAGTATGATTATTTTAGATTTTCAAGGTATATTATAACTTAAATCCAATTGGTTATGTTTTGCCGGCCAGTTGTTATGTTAACATGAATAAATAAGGAAATACAGTTGTATAGAGAAGTAGTGAAAATATAGAATTTTCATTTCAGGCAAAAGATATATATATGGAAAAGGGTCATGTACTTGAACATGGAAATTTGTCATTTCTACTTGAATCATTTTTTCTTGTGGCACCAAAGGTATAGTTTAGTCGTCTCATCCTAGATAAAAATACTAGGTAATTTCTTCTCATATGTGCATGAGTTATAAAAAAAAAAGAAAAAGAACTGATTATTGAATTGTGGGATACATGTGCAGTTTTCCAGAAGTCATTCAACCAAAAATTCCATACCAAATTTGTCCAGATCGTCATTCTATCATTTGGAGATCAGGAAGATCAAGAAGATCGATGGTCAAGAAGAAAGTAAATTCTGAATAATTTTGTCATTTCAATGAGGAAAATCAATATATGTGCATTTTTCTACATTATATTATGTGATGGCAAAAATGATTCTACATTTTATGTTTGACCCACACAACATTAAGTAAAAAGAGGGAAAATGTTATACAAAATTTTTAAAAAAACGAATGTTAGTTTGGGGTATATCATTTAATTTGCCCAATCATTAGCTCAATGAGAGCAGGTGTCTAAGCTTTTGAGTTTGATCAATGATCTATGATATTTCCGTTACTATTACACTATACAATGGCGAAACTGGAAATTGAGTTAAAGAAAATTTAAAATTTAGTATATACACATAAAAAAATTGACATATTTTATATACATAATATAATTTTTCAATAAAGAGTGTTCGTTCAACAAGCTCGACTGACCACCCTATGGGTACACAACTGACACTGTGCAATAAGTTGGTGTTCAACCGAAGTCTTTTTCGTTCCATAAACTGTTACAAAAACAAAGGATTTATATCGGAGATTGAATATAGTCAAATATCATCACGTAAAAAGGAACAAGAAAAATGTTATATGTTGAATTAAAAATATCATCATATAAAATTGGAACAAAAAGCGTGTTATTTGTAATGTCATTGATACGAGTTGCTAGTAGTAATTCAGATAAGAAAGAAATTTACTCGCAGACAGTGTTTTCATCACAAATTGAATGCAAGAAATATTTTTTATATACATTACTTTCTATCACTTAATTATCGTTAATTGATCTTTATAAGTTATAACTATCATCACCTTGTAACTATTACTCCATCCTTTAATAAGAGGAATGCCCAGAATGTTTAATTTGGTACCCTTTTTCTTGCTACTGGTTTATTCTTGTCCCACTTCTGCTTTTTTCACTCTCCAGTTTGCTTGCGTAGTAAAAAGAAAGAAAACATTTATGGCAAATGAGATACAAGATCTAGGCAAGCCTTTCTTCCAGCTTTGTTAACTTAAAGGCTATATATGTAAAATTCTAGGTTTCACTTTATAATGCCAGTCATTAGTTCCGGCTATTGCTCCAAAGTGATAGCGTCATCAAAAGATAGAGTGTCAAACAGTCAAACTTTGATATCTAAACTCATTCATTCAAAGATTTTTTCATTCCCTGATCCGTACCTCCTTGCTTTAACTAAGACTTTTTAAATAGTGGCTTGGTTGGCGTTCAAATTGGGAAAGATAAAAAAAGCTTGACCAATCTATTCTGAAGGGAAGAAGCAGGGAGTTAATTATAGGTCAATTGGGCTGAACTTGAACAATTAAAGTGAATTGAGTGAATAAAAAACTCATCATTGATCTGCCCAATAATTACTTTGACTGAGATAAGCTGAATTAAGATGGGCAAAATTTAATTCACTTCCACTCTTATCAAGTTTTATTTTAATCTCTTATTGGACTTTAATATTTGTAGTAACCAAATCTATTTAAAAACTTCAATTATGATTATATATAACATATTAAAAAATATAGACTACATCTCAATTTAGCTAAAAATGTCATTAAATCATAATCCGTCCAAAATTAATTTGACGAGTTGGATGATATATACAGAAAAATCTTTCTAAATTAATATAGGCGGAATCATAAAATATTATTATTTTGTACATGTATTATTTAATCGATAAATTAATATTTATTCATTTAAAGAGTGTTTCGACATCGAAAAAATTGTTTAGGGATGAAATTTAAAAGAATTCGAAAGAACCCACTTGTGAAAACGTCATTCATAAATTTGAGGTCATGATTACTAATTTTGGTTACCGCAATAAAATAGACGTTAATAACCTGGTGAAAATAATACATGTTCAGAGGTCCAAAGTTTAGAACAAATTGTGGATATACTTGGAAAAACAATGTTGATGATAAAGTTGAAGATGATACAATACCTTTGGAACCAGTTACGCGTAAGAAAACACTTATTACATCTAGAACTCTTCACAATTTTATGGTGTAATTAGAAAAGACAACATCGAAACTTTTGGATGTAATAAGAAAAGTTAGAGATGAGCTTCAACTAGATTTAAATTTTAATAAATAAAAAAAAACATAATAGAGTCATATTTCACTAAATTGTCTTAGATATATTTGTACTTTTAAAGAATTATTAATTTATTATATTAATGGGACCATATATTTATATAGGGGTCTTCTGAAAATATATTATCTTATTATCTTATCAAAATGAGTGATTTTTTTCCATTAGCCTAAGTCGGGATCGAAGGCAATTATGATCTTAGAGAGATTATTAATTAACCGAGTATTAATTTAATGAGGTTTTACTGCAATTCACGTTTTATTTGCTATATACTACTCCCTCTGTCCCAATTTCTGTGACTTACTTTCCTTTTTAGTCAGTCCCAAAAAGAACGACACATTTCTATATTAAGTAACAATTTAACTATAAAATGTCTATTTTACCCTTAATGAAATGATTTACAACCACACAAATTTCTATCATTCATTTTGGACCAGAACTAGTAAAAGTCTTCCTTTCTTTCTTAAACTATGTGCCGAGTCAACCTACCTCCCATAAAATGAGACGAAGAGAGTAATAAACTTCAAAAACCGCTTTCATCGTTTCATAGGACCACGTGTGTTCATGCATGTTACATGCAGAAAATTACCAGTCTCTTTACACATGTCATTTAACTCCATATATCCATATTTAATTAACTTTCTCCAATTTTCCCCTCAAAATTAACTAGACACATTCTCTCCACCGTGCCTGCAACAATGGCTGCTCGTCCACCCAATTACTTCTTCAATAATACTCAAACTAGACCACCTCTAAGGCCAATTCGCACCTCATACGTCCCCTCATTCCTCCAAAAGCTGCTACAACCTCATGTCCCTAATTCCACACAACTCATGGGTTTTTTAACCCTTGTTATCTCTGGAGGAATTTTGCTCCTCCTCACTGGCGTCACTATAACGACCATAATCCTTGGGTTAATTTTCTTCACTCCATTGATACTCATCACTAGTCCTATTTGGATCCCACTCTTCATAGCCGCTGTTGGATTTTTATCCCTCTGCGGATTCGGCGCTGTAGCATTGAGTGTTGTAACTTGGGTGTACAAGTACTTCAGCGCCAGGAGATCAATGGTAGACGATGATGATACCGCCGATGTGAAGGATTACGCTAGAGGATTTGGTGGATACCTTCAAGGTAAAGTCAAGGATACAGCTCCCGGTGCGTAATTTGGGGGAAAACAGGTGGGGATTACTAAACGAAATCGAAGATTCAGATAGTTAACCAACTGAACTATTGAGATTTTCCGTTCACACCTTAGTTAATTGTCGCATTCACCTCTTCTTTTTAATTTTTTGTTGTTGTTGTTGGGCTTTTGATGTTTAATTGGAATGTAACATTGTCCTTTTTTTTTTTAGTCGCGATCAAATTATTGTAACGTTCTCATTTTCCTTGTTATGATATTTTGTAAGAATTAATTATATATTGATCTTTGTTGATTTTAACCTTATATATGACTTTTTGTAGTTTTGTGGAATTTTGAGTTGTCAAACTGAATAAGTAACTTGTTTGTAATGTGACAAAAAATAATAATGAAAATAATACTCCAATATATACTTCTATAATATATATATTGTGGATATCAAAACACTACAGGAAATAGAAAAATATAGTATTAAATGCATGTCAACAAGTGCATAATTACCAATTATAAAGACAATAATTTTAATTAAACTAAAGGGAAAATAGTTATCTATTATAGAAAATTGCATTAACTAATTTAAAGTCTCTTTGAGGGAGTAAACACGTAATCTAAATACAGTCCCTTCTTTTAATGTTGACCGGGTATGAACGTTTAAGTATCTTTGACTTGAGGGAGTAAATAGAAGTGTCATTTCCTTTAATTTCTTTGGTATCTATTCTTATTTTTCCCTCTCCCGTTTTGTAAATTTGAATTATAATTCATAAATAATGTATCAAAATATTGTACGTCGTTATATTAATAAATTATATATCTTTTATATATAAATATTTGTGATTATATATTATTATGAGGTTTTATAAACACATGAGTTATGAAGATTTATTTATTCAAAAGATCAATAATAACAATAACTAGTTATTCTTTAATATAATTTTCTAATGTAAACACGATTTTCGATCAAAATTTTAAATTGAGGTCCCAAATCTTGTGACCAAATGCTTACTTTAGTGTCTATTTGGATTGACTTATTTTAGGTGTTTTAAAATAAAAATAGCTTTTAAACAGTTTTAATGTGTTTAAGTAAAGTTATTAAAAGTGCTTATAAACACTTTAAAGCCAAAATAACAAAATAACTCATAAGTTAGGATTGCTAACTTATCGCTTCTGGCTTATAAGTTATAAGTCAAAAGCCAATCCAAACAGCCCCTTACTACACATATGTTTTTGGACAAAATTCTACCACGCGAAAACACTCGAAACTTTATTCTTAACAATCGGTAACTATAACCTCACCACTATATAAAAATATAAACATACAAATAGCATACCATATAAAAATATACACATACAAATTGCATACTAAAAAATAATTTTGAATTTTACGATTTTAAACATGTAATAGTGATTGAAGGTAACAAATATTATATTAAATGTTTTTTTTAACATAAATGTTAAAAAAAAACATTTAATACAATATGTTTTATTTTCAATCACTATTACATGTTTTAAATCATAAAAATATTAACTATTCCCGTTTTGTTTTAGATCAATTCATTTCTTTGGATCTTTTTTCAGTAGCTTATTAATAGCTTGAAAAATGATCCAAAAAAACTTGGGATCGAGAAGTAATTAAGAAGACTCCAATATTTATTTCATTTTCTTTATGTCATTAAGCCTATTAGTGGTACCAAAAAAGAAAAGTTTGATTAATTTGAGGGGACTTAATTAAATAAGAATAGATCTATATTAAGAATACTCCAATATTCATTTCATTTTCTTTACGTTTTTACTCTTTAGGAACTTAATTAAAATAGAAATAGAATTATTATAAAGTACATTAAGATAATAATCAACTTAGCTGAATTTTTTTTTTCCCCATAAATTCATCAACAAATCCTCCAATTAAATGGAGAATTCAAACGACTTAAATTCTGCAGCTTTGACTCCTAACCAAACATCAACCTAATTCCCTAATCACATTAAGAACCCACAGAAAAAGCTGCATGATGTTATCACTAATTAACTGATTAACTCATTTAATTAATTAATTAATCTCTGAATATTTTGATGATCCGTTAACATAACAGGGCAAAGGACTACTCCTCGCCGATCTTACCGGCACCTCCGCCAATTGTTTCCCGTTCCGATCATAATAAATCACGCCGGAGAAATCCAACGGCTGACATTTATCACCCATCAAAATCTCCTTCTGCCACAGCCCTCCATCGCCAAAATCCTCACCATTTTCACCTTCCTCATTCTTAGCTTTTTTCTTACGCATAAAATTAGTAGCCTTACCGCTTATCTTCGCCAGAAATTTCTTCGATTTCGCTAGCGATGAATTTTCACCTGATTTTTTGGTTTTGTTACTTCGATTAGGTTTCTTCCTCCACATAGCCCAAAAGGAATTCACTGAGCCCATTAAGGCGACAACAAGCCCATTCGAGGTGGCAGCAGCGGCGGAGGCGGAGGCGGCGGCGGGAGCGGTGGAGCTGATGGCAGAAGTAGCGTTAGGTGGTAGGGGAACCATTGTTAATTTGTTAAGAGTGCTTGGAGGTGTGAGGGGTTTTATAAAAGAGACTGATTAACACAAAATGATGGATTAAGGGATTTGCTTAGGGTAATCTGATTTGACTGTAGATTTGAAATTTGAAGAAAAAAAAAGGTAGTTTATAGGGAAATTTAATTTACTATAGATTGTTTGGTCAAACTTATGAAATTAAACTTATTAGAAAATTTATATCAGTTTTCCAAAATATTTTTGGTCAGACTTATAAAATTAACTTATTTGGAAAAGTATATTAATTTTCCAAAATATTTTTGATGAGAAGTTTACATGTCTTAAACATTACATGGATTAAGGGATTTGCTTAGGGTAATCTGATTTGACTGTAGATTTGAAATTTGAAGAAAAAAAAGGTAATTTATAGGGAAATTTAATTTACTATAGATTGTTTGGTCAAATTTATGAAATTAAACTTATTAGAAAATTTATATCAGTTTTCCAAAATATTTTTGGTCAGACTTATAAAATTAACTTATTTGGAAAAGTATATTAATTTTCCAAAATATTTTTGATGAGAAGTTTACATGTCTTAAACATTACATGGATTAAGGGATTTGCTTAGGGTAATCTGATTTGACTGTAGATTTGAAATTTGAAGAAAAAAAAGGTAATTTATAGGGAAATTTAATTTACTATAGATTGTTTGGTCAAATTTATGAAATTAAACTTATTAGAAAATTTATATCAGTTTTCCAAAATATTTTTGGTCAGACTTATAAAATTAACTTATTTGGAAAAGTATATTAATTTT
>JAJOOR010024068.1:0-17952 GCA_036250505.1 Solanum acaule | reverse complement strand
TGTGTATTACCTGCATAACCCTGTTCGTCAGTATTCATATTTTGCATCTTTGACAATTTTCTTGCGCATATTACTTGAGAACTTACCAGCTTGTGGGGGTGTGCATTAGGTTTCAAAGACGGTTGAACTCATAAAGGCTAAGGGAGGGAAAGTAACCAGGGAACCAAGTGCCGTTAAAGGGGGAAAGACTGTAATTGCATTTATTGAAGATCCTGATGGTTACAAGTTTGAACTTTTGGAGAGGGGTCCAACACCCGAACCCCTATGCCAAGTAATGCTTCGAGTCGGAGATCTTGAACGTGCCATAAGTTTTTATGAGAACGTAAGTTACAGTGACTTCATAAGCACTGTTGCTATTGTGTTTACTGTTAGTGAAGATCTCTTATTAGCTCTACTGCAAGGATCAGTTGTTAGCCACAAATTCACTGTACATTGTTTCATCTTCAGGCTTATGGAATGAAGCTTCTTCGCACACGTGACAACCCGGAATACAAGGTAATATGTGAACTTTTTTAAAAAAAAACAGTCAACATATCTAATGAAATCATTTCAAGTGTAGGAAGCCAAAATACTTATTGCTAAGTCAGTGGGATGCATGTGTATTTAAGTGCTAGCATGATGGAGATAGGTTGACTATTTTATCCCGAAGAAGAAAAAATAGTAGAGATAGGTTAACTTTCTGATGCAATTCCATATGTTTTGGTGTTTGGTTTATGAAATGGCAGTTACAGATGTGGCTGGATGAAATGAAAATGATTACTTGCATCACACCCGTCTCCTAATAGAAAATCGGATTTTGAGACTTACTCGTAGCATTGCTAAAATATGACTCCCTATTAGACCAACTTTTTGTGCAAACATGCTATTTTGTCCTATTGAATGTGCATTATCCGAAGTTCATTTGTAGGTAGTACTTCAATTTGACTACTTGTACATGATCTAATACTTTTCCCTATTGAACTAACTCTCTATTCTGATTAGTTTGTTATTCTCGTTCATGGTGATGGAATCTTTTAACGTTATAGATGTTTTGTCACTTTGAGACTAGTACTTGCAGATGCACTGAGAATGACAAGTGTTGCTTAAGTAAATCGTTGAGAAAATGTTTTCTGGCAATTGTAGAAATATATACGTCTAGGTGATTGCATTTATTTAGTTATACTTGCATCTCAATAAATTTAAAAAATCAAGAAGTTGACTTATTTACTATTTTAAGAGTCACTAATTTTGACTTGACTATGATTTACTCCAACAAAGGTTTAGCGTTCGTTAAATCTGAAATTTACAGGCACTGTGCTTCAATTTATGGATCATTTTGAGACATTAAGAAAAGTTTGATTTGTGGCTGATTCGAAGTGACTTCCGTCAAACTAAATAAGCATGAATATAGAAGACATTTGATGGAAATCACATTGTGTATTATTATACAGAATAGTCTTACCAAGCTGTTACGAATTTGCAGTATACAATAGCAATGCTGGGATATGGTCCAGAAGACACGAGCTCTGTGATGGAGTTGACATATAATTATGGCGTCACTGAATATGAAAAGGGAAATGCATATGCACAGGTAGTACTTCATAGATCGGTAGTAGTGTGTCACATGTTATCTTGGTTGCATACCATCACAGTAGGCCCTTGCGTCTTAGTTCACTGACTTATACATATCCCAACAGATAGCTATAGGCACCGATGACGTGTACAAGACAGCAGAAGCAATAAAGCTTTGTGGTGGAAAAATTACCAGGGAACCAGGACCTCTACCTGGTATCAGCACGAAGATTACAGCGTGCCTCGACCCTGATGGTTGGAAGACGGTAATTCTATTAACATTACAACTACACATTTTCCCCTAGTGCCCTCATCGTAGGATTTAAACTCTTGTTAAATTTGCAAGTTAATCACATCTCCGGAAAACATGCAGGTTTTCGTTGACAATATAGATTTTCTCAAGGAATTGGAGTAAACTATTACTCAAAATACTAGGCATACACAGAACATCTCAAGGACATTGATGCTTCATCAAATTACATCCTCGCCAAAACGATACAAGGAGACTACCACGGAAAGGAGCGTTAAATTGTGCATTTGTGGATTGTATTACAGAAATTGTCGCTTCACCAGAGCATTAGAAGAATAGAAGCGCGAAAATCGTACATCTTCGTGCCTTTTGTAATAAGTTTGTTGATCTTATTTATGCTGCCCTTTCTTACAGGGAAAACTCAGCAAAGTAGAGAAGCAAATAAATCAATAGTTCAGAAAAAAATTACCATAGTTGGGACTGAGTTGTTGTGTATTTCCATTATATCTAACAACCCTAATTTGATTTTGTTCAGTGAACTCCATTGTAAAAATTGTCCAATCAATATTTTTGTTCTAATAATTAGTGTCATTGTTAAGTTTATCGGAGATGAGCCTCTATACCTTCGTAAGGTTAGAGTAAGGCTGCGTACACCCCATCCTCCTCAAATCTTACTCATAGGTAGATGTAAGTTTATCGGAGACGAGCCTCTGTACCTTCATGAGGTAAGAGCAAGGCTGTGTACATCCCACCCTCCTCAAATCTTACTCATAGGTAGATGTAAGTTTATCGGAGACGAGCCTCTATACCTTCATAAGGTAAGAGTAAGGTAGCGTACACCCCACCTTCCACAAATCTTACGCATGAGATTCCATTAGATATGTTATTATTGTACTCATGAGATTTCATTAGATATGTTATTATTGTAGTGAAACATCCAAACAGTAACACAATCTACGGTATTAGTCTATGGATTATGCAAAATATTAAAGTAAGAACTTTCATAAATACTATAATCTATGCACATACGTACACATCAACCCACTTGTGAGATTACATTGGACATATCGTCATTAAAACTATTGTTACACGTCACCCCACTTGTGAGATTACATTGGGTATATCGTCATTATCAAAACAAAACATCCAAACAGTAACATAATCTTGATGCAAAATATAAACTAACAACTTTCATAAAAACTAAAATTATATTTTTTTTCATATATATATGGGGAAAATTCATCTTTGTCCTCTTTAATAGTAAAGAAGCAAACAAAATTTAGAATCATCCCATCCAGATTATAATCAACTAATAAAAAACTAAACAACTCTAATCAATCACTAATCACTAATGATTAATCTATTTACCATTTTAAATGTTCTTCGTCTTCCTTTCACCATGTTAGAGCAAAACAGAGCTCACCAGTTCGACTATGGCGAAACATCCAACCAGTAACACGATCACTCTCCTTCAATCCATGTTCTTGAACAAACTGTTTCCAGCTTCCTAAGAGGAGATAAGTTTTGTGATTCCCCCAAGTTTTGAATATCATGTTGCAATATTTACCCATTGGATCAAAAGTTTTAACACTGATACCAGTAGTAAGATCTTCAGATTTTTCATTCAACAATGGGAGAAGTTGCTTCCTTACATATTCATTGTTCAGTAAGAGCCTACCTTGATGTTCATCCACATCGGAATTCGTCAATTGCTTCACAAATGGGTTACTGCATTGTCCAATTAGGGTTCTTAAATTCTCAATTGGGGGGGATTTTGGTAAAGACCCAGGTAAATTCGAAGGCAAAACACGACCCCTTTTTGGAACTGGATTGGAATTTCTAGAACTAGAAGCAGCTTCACGGCCATTAAAATTGCTCGACAGTCGAACCCTTTTTGGGTTTCCAGCACCAGAAGCAGAAGGTGAATTTTTCACACTTTTCGAAATTTGAATTTCTGGGGTTTCATTTTTGTTGATTCTTCGAAGCTTTCTCTTCGATTTCTCCACAATTTCAGGCTCTACAGGGACGTACTTCAACCAAGAAAGAAGCAATGCGGCTTCAATATCTTCCTTTTCTAGTTTCACCATGATTTGAATCTTGAAACCCTATGAAAAATTCATTTTTGGAAGAAGTAGAAGAAGTAGATTACTTGTAGGACAAGTTTATGCTCAATTTTAGTCGTATTATAACTCTACTATTTTTGGAATATTTTTTAGAGAGTTTCACCATGATTTGAATGCTCAACTTTAATCTTATTATTTGGTCGACCGGTCCTAACCCGTGATTTGATAGGGTTGGACTACAATTTTTGGAGCCCATTTAAGAAAAATGTTTTTTTAGCCCGGTTTGAATAAGTCTGTCGATTTTGGGGCTTATTCGAACTGAACCAACAAATTATATACATATATTTTATAATTATACATACGTAAATATATATATTTTTTTAAACAATTTTAAATATCTTATATATGTTTTCATCAAGATTTATTTGTGAAAGCAAAAATGCCCAATACGAGAGCATTTATCTTATTGATTTTACGTATATGTGTCTATAGCGTTCTTGGTTGGACTAAAAATGTCATCGTCTCTTCCTTGTCTAGGGCTAGGCCAAAGTGGTGAATTTTGAAGCTTTATTGGAATGTCATTGTCTCTTCTTTGTCTTGGACAAAGTGATGAATTTTGAAGCTTTATTTATAGTAAATTTAATGATCGAAAGTTCTGTAATGTTAATCGTTCTAACTATTTCTTTTGAATGAATTGTTGTCTTTTTTTTCCTTTTGAATGAATTATTTCTTTTATTTTTGTGTATGGTTGATAACCAAATAACCGAATCAAATCAAATCGAAATCTATAATAATTAAACCGATAAATGTATATCCATATTTGGTTTGGTTTGATTTCAATAATTTTAAAACTGATGAAATTGATTTAATTTTAATTTTGACCAATAATCGATCCAAACTGATACATAAACACCCCTAACTCCTACTTATGACTTTGAAACGTGTTATTTGGGTTTTCAAAAAATTGTTTTTGTTTTTATGTGTTTTGACATTGTGGAATTTGCTTAGGAGATAGAGATAGAGTCCCTTAGGGACTAATTCACCTTTATTTTTCATTTCTAGGCAAGTTATTATTGACTTTCAACAATTTATATGTCTAATATAATTCTACCTAGTCTATCACTTTTAACCTTTATAACTTTAAAACATGTCACTAAATTTAAAGTTTACTTTTTTATGTACTAAACGTTCCTTTTTATTTTGTTGATATCGAATTTGTTTAAAATGTTGTATGTATCCTATATACTATACCATATATATTCTATTTGTAGTCCAATAAACTAAATATAGAACATAATTTTTACTAATACACTCTAGCAAATGATTCCTTAATCCCTATTCATACAATACTAAAAGAACAAAACTTTTACTGCACAAGACATTAATAACAAGACTCTAATTCGTAAAGATTAACACTAATGAAAGTGATTAACAACTAATCAAAGATGAATAAAAAAAATATACAGATACACATCATTAACACTCTAATTCAACCTCGAATATGCCATAAATTCTTGAGTATTGAAAAAAATGTACCTAAAAATCATATTAACGAAAAATTCATTGACTAACACATGAAAAAACTGAGAAAATCGCCTAATTTCTATTGTGTGGCCCTTAAATGCTAAAAAAAAAATGGCACGAATCATGCTGAGACTGTACGTACAGTTCTCCTAGGTCAATACAGAGGGTCCTGTAAAAGTAATAGCAAAAAAGTGCATGAACACCATATCACCAAGAAATTCATTGACTAACATACACGAAAAACTTAGAAAATCGCATAATTCTAAGTCTTCACATCTTATACACACAATTTTGCAAGTTTATAGCTCTTACAAGTTACTAAGTTACAACTTATAACTTAGATCTTCTCTAGGAATTGGAGTAAGCTATGTCCTATACCCCTGTATATTCTATTTGTAATCAAATATTTACTGGTAAGAGTATAATCATATCATTATTTAATTAATATATTATAATTATGTTATTATTATATATCTCGAAATAACTTATTCTCAATCAAATGATCTCCTAATGGTATTATTAGTTGAATACATAGGCATCTAAACTCATGCTGATTGATAAGCAATAACACCAAGATTGGATCATGCATGTTATACTGTTAGTGTTCGTTCGGTTGAGAATACGTTATTTTGAGATTAGTTATTATAGAATTCATCTACGTGTGACAAAAATAAGACTACATTCCCGAAATTACTAACTTTGAAATAAATAATTATTCCGCGATTTTATCTCGACCATGAGATAAACTCATCTTAAGATTAATTCCGTAATTAGTTTTCCCCAAATGGAACTCTATCATTCTCTGGCTCTCTTACAAGTTATAACAACTTAAACACCAAATTTTACAATAGAAGTACAAATGGTCAAATTTGTAATCACATAAACTTGTGGGATATTCTGAATATTGTATTCACAAAGAGATGAAGACATCACATATTGCGTTTCTCAATAACTTTCATTGCAATCAAACATCAACTGGTTACAAGAAAGTATAAATACTAAAAAAAACAATTGAAACTTTTACTACACTAGACATTATCAAGACTCTAAATATTCCTCAAGATTAACACTAATGAAAGTGATTAACAGCTAATCAAAAGAAATGATCTGCAGAAACACATCATTAACACTCTAAAAAACAACATCTTCTCTTCACGTACTCGAACCAAGTATGCATCAATTAAAGAAACGGAGAGGATAAAGTTTCGACGTAGGTTACAACCTGAATGAAGTGAAGTCCTTCAATTCCAGCTACATTAACTTTTTCCAATTTGTGTGTTGTTGAATTGTAAGCCTTGAACACATATTTACTCATATAGTTTTGAAACATGATGCCTCCATCCTTGATAAAACTCAAAGGTTTCAAACAAATTTTGAAAGGTAATTGAATTGCCAATATCTCATTCCATGAATTTGTTTTCTTTATATACAAACAATATACGCGAATCTTATCATTAGGGGTTAAACGAAATAGGAAAAGACCAAAAGACCCCTGAATTAATTGCTGTCGGAGTGACTGACGGACGGGACTGACGGGCAGTCAATCAATCGACGGTCCGTCGATTGGAACCGTCGGTCGAGTTTGCCTGACAGGGCTTCACTAAAATGAGCATAACTTTTTACTCGGATGTCGGAATTTAGAAAACTCGGTGGCGTTGGAAAGAGGATTCAATTATCTATCTAACCATAGGTCATGGGACACACAATTACTTTTGTGATAAGAGTTATGACCATCTGAAGTTGATCCATCAATAATTTTCAGCTAACTGGCTGCTAATCCTCACCTACGGACCGTGGATCGATTGACGGTCCGTGCTGGTCGACAGTAGTTTGTGTCAGAGGCTGGGTAAGGGAAGTCTCAATCCACAAACACAGACCACGAACCGTGGTCTGACCTACGGACCATGGGTCTGTCCGTGAGTCGGGACTTAGCCAAATTTTCTGACTGAGTTATGGGGAAGTTTTCTGTCATGAACCACGAACCTGCAGGACGGATCGTGAGTCCATCTACGGTCCATGGATGGTGTCCGTGAGTGCCACCTGTAACACCAGAAATCTGAAATCTCTATTTTCGGATACGGGGTGTTACAGGCGTTTTAACTTTAAAGTTTAAGTCTAAGTTTGACTTTAGTCAGCATTCTAAGCAAACGCGCTCGGATGAGAATTCCGTCAGCGCGGTTAGCTCCGAAATGTCGAGTTTGTTCTAGATTGACCCTTCATTTGTGTCCCGAGGACTCCGAGATTTTTCCGAGCCCTTTTGTGGTTTTTGACTTAAAATGGCAGTTGGGTGTGGGACCCACTTTTTGTCAAGATGACCTCGTATGGAAATTTCAACTGCGCCATTGATTCCGGAATATCGAATTTTGTATGGTTATATATCTTGTTTGTGTGCACGGAGCTCCGAACGAGTTCGGAGCACCCCGTCGGAGTTTTAAAGTCTTCGGAAAAAAGGCTGAAAACTGGTGTATATAATGCAGAAAAATCAGAACCCTATCAAAAACTGTAAAAGATCATATCTCCCTCATTTCTCAGCCAAATAAGGTGATTCGAAGTGTGGGAGCTTCGTTTTCTTGGTGGTTTTGCTGTAGACTAATCAGAAGTTGTCGAGTGCACGTCGTTCAAAGTAAAAATCAAATAAAACAAATATTTAATGCTAAGAGTATACTCATTATTATTTAATTCATATATTATAATTATGTTATTATTATATATTTCGGAATAACTTATTTTCAATCAAACGATCTCCTAATGGTATTATTAGTTTAATACATAGGCATCTAAATTCATAGATAAGCAATAACACCAAGATTGGATCATGCATGTTATATTGTTAGTGCTCGTTCGGTTGGGAATAAGCTATTTTGAGATTAGTTATTCAAGAATTCCTCAACGTGTGACAAAAATAACACTACAATCCTGGAATTACTAACTTTGAAATAAGTTATTCCGTGATTTTATCTCGACCATGGGATAAACTCATCTAAAGATTAATTCCGTAATTAGTTTTCCCCAAATGCAACTCTATCATTCTCTGACTCTTACAAGTTATAACAACTTAAACACCAAATTTTACATTAGAAGTACAAATGGTCAAATTTGTAATCACATAAACTTGTGGGATATTTTGAATATCGTATTCACAAATAGATGAAGACATCAAATATTGTGTTTCTCAATAACTTTCATTGCAATCAAACATCAACTGCTTACAAGAAAAGTACAAATACTAAAAAAACAACATCTTCTTTTCACGTACCCGAACCAAGTATGCATCAATTAAAGAAATGGAGAGGATAAAGTTTCAACGTAGGTTACAACCTCAATAAAGTGAAGTCCTTCAATTCCAGCTACATTAACTTTTTCCAATTTGTGTGTTGTTGAATTGTAAGCCTTGAACACATATTTACTCATAT
The DNA here is from genome assembly GCA_036250505.1 of Solanum acaule. Classification (NCBI taxonomy): domain Eukaryota; kingdom Viridiplantae; phylum Streptophyta; class Magnoliopsida; order Solanales; family Solanaceae; genus Solanum; species Solanum acaule. The sequence goes on along the minus strand of JAJOOR010024068.1, from coordinate 9,151 downwards.
AGTTTTGAAACATGATGCCTCCATCCTTGATAAAACTCAAAGGTTTCAAACAAATTTTGAAAGGTAATTGAATTGCCAATATCTCATTCCATGAATTTGTTTTCTTTATATACAAACAATATACGCGAATCTTATCATTATCTTCCAATGACCCAATCAAACAAAGTTTTTCTCCTACAACGTTTATTCCCCTTGGTGATATCGTGTTCGGAATCAACAATTCCTCTTGAAATTCTTCCTTCTCCAAACAAAAACGTAATATTGTACAATTTTCACTTTCTTTCCTCTCCGCCATCATATAAACAATCCCATCTGCCATATAAACTCTACTATCTTCGAAATAATAATTTGAAGGAAATATGCCAACCGTTTTCCATGTGTTACTTTTCGTTGAAAATATATCAATATCCATGTCATTGCTGTCACTAGTTATAACACCAGGTCCTAGTCTAAATATTTTGTAGCCTTCAATTCTCGGAAAGTAGCAAAAATTATAAAGACCACCAGCCTTACTAGGAGGGATTGTTCTTGATTCTCTAGTGGCCGGATTCCACATAATGATTATGTCATTAGCATATGCTATAAGAAGTATACCATTACATGACAAACATTGTATATTACGGAATGCTATTGGTGATTGATCAATTGGAATCGGAGACTCGACAAGAGAGGTAATACTAGTAGAATCAAGTTCCATGGTGTAGTGATAGTAATCGAATTGGTTCTTCATCTTTTGTCTTCTACAAACCACAAAGTAGTTTTTTTGACAATAATTTTTGTGAGTATCATAGTGTTGCTTGATGAATTTGTCATCTTTAATTAACGAATACCATGATTTGCAAATGGTTTTGAACCTTATAAGTGATTTTACAGGAAGTTGGGTGAGTATATCAATTATAATATCATGTGGAATATTGTTTTGGGTGCTTCTAGGGTACTTAGGTTTTGATACAAATAATGAATCCATCGTACGTCTTAATTATTGTCCAAATTATAAGTCTATTTATAAAAAACGTACAAATCCTATTTGGACATAAATACGGTTTTGCTTTCCTTTCCTACTTGTTATATGAATAGCTCTAGGGTGACAATTAAATTTAACTGTTTAAAAGATCCAATTAGCTTTCCTACTTGTTATATGAAAGTGATTAACAACTTACAAAGATTAATAAAAAAAATCTGCAGAAACACATTAGTAAGACTCTAATTCAACCATAAATTCTTGAGTATTCACAAATCGAAGTGACATAAACTTATAGGATATTCTGAATATATCATATTTTCACAAAGAGATCAAGACATCAAACATGGGCATTCGTTCTTGAGTATTCACAAAATGAATCGAGACATCAAATATTAAAGCCATTCATGTAAAAGCTACTACGTAGTCTCTGTTCCATACTAAAAGAAGTCAACTTTTACTTTACAAGACATTAACAAGATTATAATTCCTCGAGATCAACACTAATGAAAGTGATTAACAACTAATCAAAAGAAATCTGCAGAAACGCACTCTAAAAAAAACAGTATCTTCTCTTGACGTACCCGAACAGAACACAAGTTTGTATATATCAATTAAAGAAACGGAGAGATCATAAAGTTTCGACGTAGGTTATAACCTCATTGAATTTATGTCCTTCAATTCCAGCTACATTAACTTTTTCCAATTTGTGTGTTGTTGAATTGTAAGCCTTGAACACATATTTGGGTTAAATTCCCAAGGTTAGATAGAGGATTTTCACATGTGAATGTTAGACCATAGTACAACTGTCTGAGCTAACTTGGTTGGAATGTGCTTTGACACTACAGCTCCTATACTATGGTCGCTATGTGTGTTTTTTATACAGATTGGCGTTATGTTTCTATCTATTTGAACAAATCATTGAAATGACGTACTCTTGAGGAAATTGAACCTATAGAACATGACTCACAGTAAAAGGGAATAATAGTGTTTGAAAAATTAACAATGGAATAGTTGACTTGGCTTTCTAGAGGGAGTTAGCAAAATTATAGGCAGTGAACGAACTCTTATGAGCAAATTGTGTGCATGCAGATAGATAAAGACATGGTATACACAATGGAATGGCAATTCTCCTCCTAGAGAGACAGTGCAATATGCACTGACAAGCTCACTAGTCACTACCCAGGGGGAGAGAGTATCGTATGCCGGCCAGAATGCTTATTGAAATGGACACATCCCAGCCTTTCCCAGACTGATCAATGACATGCACCCACGGGAGAACAGAAGCTCAACTGTATATGTTTTGCCAAGACTGACTGACTGCAAATTGATCACCATGCCCTCTAAACCAGGCACATCAAATCTAGACAGGACTGGCAAGCAAGGCCTGAGGTAACTCAGAGGAACTTGTCAAAATAAAGCTTAAAGGTAAGACAAAAATGCCCACTCCCAATAGCATAGATGATACAATTTCTTGAACAGAACAAGCATGCTGGTATCACAATGAATGAAGCTAAGTTTATTAGTAAAGGAGCCAGGCAAATGACTAAGGAGGTAACTGTATGGCAAATATAGATATCAGAAAGGCATACGACTCAGTCGAATGGACTTTTCTAAAAATGGTTTTGATTGACATCAAATATCGTGTTTCTCAAAGTTGCTGCCTGACATTCATTGCAATCAAACATCAACTGCTTACAAGAAAAGTACAAATACTAAACACATCATTAACACTCTAAAGAAAACTGCAGAAACACTATATAAAAACAGCAACATCTTTTCTTCACGTACCCGAATAGAACACAAGTTTGTATATATCAATTAAAGAAACGGAGAGGATAAAGTTTCGACGTAGGTTACAACCTCTTTGAAGTTATATCCTTCAAGTCCAGCTACATTAACTTTTTCCAATTTGTGTGTTGTTGAATTGTAAGCCTTGAACACATATTTACTCATGTAATTTTTAAACATGATCCCTCCATCCTTTATAAAACTCAAAGGTTTCAAACAAGTTTTCGAAGGTAATCGAATTGCCAATATCTTATTCCATGAATTTGTTTTCATCATATACAACCAAAAGTCATGAATCTTATGATTGTCTATCAATGACCCAATCAACCATAGTTTTTCTCCTACAACATGTATTTCACTTGGTATCGTGTTTGGAAACAACAATTCCTCTTGAAATTCTTCCTTGTCCAAACAAAAACGCAATATTGTACAGTTTTCATTTTCTTTCCTCTCCACCATCATATAAACAATCCCATCTGACATAACAACGCTAGTACCTTCGAAATAATAATCTGGAGGAAATATGCCAACCGTTTTCCACTTGTTACTTTTCGTTGAAAATATATCAATATCCATGTCATTGGTGTCACTATTAATAACTCCAGGTCCTAGTCTAAATATTTTGTAGCCTTCAATTCTCGGAAAGTAGCAAAAATTATAAAGACCACCACTCTTACTCTTAGGGATTCTTCTTGATTCTCTAGTGGCCGGATTCCACATAATGATTATGTCATTAGCAATTGATCAATCACGAAAGGCATTCAATGAAATACAATATTGCTCATGTAATGGAAATCTTGTGTCTTCTACAAACCACAAAGTACTTTTGACAATTTTGGTGAGTATCATAGTGTTGCTTGATGAAGTTGTCATCTTTAATTAACGAATACCATGATTTGCAAACGCCTCTGAGTCTGATAAGTGATTTCACAGGAAGTTGTGTGAGTATATCAATTATGATATCATGAGGAATATTGTTTTGGGTGGAATAATTGTTTCTAGGGTTTGATACCAACAATGAATCCATCTTGTCTTAATTTATTTTGTCCAAATTATAAGTCTATTTATAAACGTACAAATCCTATTTGGACATTAATAAGATTTTGCTTTCCTACTTGTGATATGAATATACTAAACAATTATTTAATAGCTTATTTTGATTTTTATTTTTAGTGTGACAGTTAAATTATATTATAACAGTTAAAAAGATGCAATCGTCCAATAATCATATCATTATTTGATGAACAAAAATTGTAAATGGAGAATAGGAGTGCATGTAATCGTCGAGCATTAAGACAGAGTTTGAGTATATAATGCACTAGTAATTCGACTGGTTATCTTATTGGAACTGGAAGACATTAGTTCTGAGATAAATTATTTAGAAACTACTTCTTGTGACTCTGAACAAGAAAAACTATATACTAATTTCAATTATAAGGAAATATTGTTTGGTTTTAAAAGGTGCGAAATGTAAAATGAAGAGTTGTGACTTTTATGAAAGTTGTGATTTTTATGAAGAGTTGTGATTTTTATGAAAGGTTGTGACCATTCCGAAAGATTGTGACCTTTTTCAAGGGGTTGTGACCTTTTCGATAAGACACAATAAGCATCTATTCACACTACGTTTTGTTGTCTATAAATAGAGGGTTTCCTCTCATGTTAAGAGAATGAATTTTCTTGACTTCTTCTACTATTACTAAATCTAGTATTCTAAGTGTACTTTACTGCCATTGAGTGGTTTGCTGACACCGTGTTTTAGGTACCGATACACTGGTGAGTAAGATCATTCTATCCTGGGAAGATATATTCCATTAACCTCGGTTATTTGAGGGGAATAATTTCCTTAAAGGGACAATGTGCATTCAGTGGGCTCGATTTTCTTCTTTGAGAAAAATATTTTGTATATTGTTTCTAATCTGTTTCTGATTCTATTTTCTCTACTGGTTTTAATTTTCTAGTTTTGAAAATGCTCTTTAAACTTTGTTGTTTCTTATCAAGTTTTTTTGTTCTAAGTATCTTAAAAATACAAGATGAACAACAATTTCAATTATAAGGAAATATGTCAAGTTTCTTGGAGAATATATATATCCAAATTATTTTAATTGCGGTTGTAAAATGGTTAACTAACCTAACTACCTATTGGCGCCATTTTTATTCAATTTTGTGAAAGAACCAATTTGAGTTAGATAATAAATCCAATAAGAATTACTACAATAATTCACCTTTCATTTTTATAAATTAAGTAATTTTACATTTTATGTTATCGGGTCGATATCTTCAAACAAAGAATACTCTTAAAATATATGTAGAATTTTTGAAATTTAAAATAAGATATGAGATTTTATTTTTTTTCTTGGTGACTCGAAGTTGCAAGTACTCAGAGTTGGAGGTGGAGACTGTTAACTATTCAAGCAACCCCTTTTATATACGAGGAAGGAATATATGATAAACTAATACTCCCTCCGTTGCAGTTTATGTGACACATTTTTTTTTAGTCCGTCCCAAAAAGAATGCCACCTTATAATTAGAAATAATTTAACTTTAAAAAAATTTCTTTACACTTAATGTAACCATACAAATATCTAAAAATTGTTTTGGACCACAAATTTCAAAAGTCTTCATTTTTCTCTTAAATACCGTATTAAATCAAATATTTACTAGTAAGAGTATAATCATCATTATTTAATCAATTATTATATATTTCGAAATAACTTGTTCTCAATCAAACAACTCGTAAAGGTATTAGTAATTAGTTGGACACCTAGGCATATAAGGTCATGTTGATTGATAAGCAATAACACCAAGATTGTATGATGCATGTTATATTGTTAGTTCTCGTTTGGTACACTACAATCCTGGGATTACTAACTTCGAAATGAGTTATCCCGCGATATTATCTCGACTATGGAACAAACTCATCTTAAAATTCCTAAAGATTAACACTAATGAAAGTGATTAACAACTAATCAAAGATTAATAAAAAAAAATATACTAACACAAATCATTAAGTCTCTAATTCAACCTCGCATCTGGAAATCACATACTTGGATATTTTGAATATCATATTCACAAAGATATCAAGACACATCAAATATTGCATTTCTCAAGTTGCTGCCCAACGTTCATTGCAATCAAATATCAACGTTCATTCTTGAACTCATTCACAAAGATATCGAGACATCAAATATTAAAAAGCCATTCACGTAAAAGCTACTACTCCAATACACTTCTGCATTTTACATTCATACAATACTAAAAAAAGAACTCAACTTTTACTGCAAAAGACATTAACAAGACTCCAATTCCTCAAGATTAACACTAATGACAATGATTAACTACTAATCAAAAGAACTTTTACTGCAAAAGACATTAACAAGACTCTAATTCATCAAGATTAACTCTAATGACAATGATTAACTACTAATCAAAAGAACTTTTACCTCTTCAGAATCACAGCAAAACATATTCCATCATTTTCTTTGTCTAAACATCCAAACATCAACATAACAATCTTCGTTTTCCTGCAGTCCATGATATTTATACAACCTTTTCCATCCATTGCAAAGCTTGTAGAAACTATTATTATACGACTCGAATTTCATCTCATAACGATTCCCAAATTCATCGTAAGTGCTCACTAGAATCCCCTCCTTTTGAAGCTTGACAGTTTCATCTTCGTTCAGATACGGAAGAATTCCATTTTTCACATCATTTCTGTGAAATGAAATCCTTTCAACTTCATATTTTAACAGCTTTTTCTCAAAAGGCTTACTGCAATCTCCAATAATATCGAGTATTTCCTCAATTTGGGGGCGTTCTGATAACTTTTCTCCATCAATGCTGTAACCAAATTCTGGTTTTGGTAACTTTTTTCCATCAATGCAGTAACCAATTTTTGAATTTTGTACGATTTGGGTCTGTGGGGTTGTTGATTCACCATCAAGATTTCTTCTTTTTGATCCCATTTTCTCCAACTCTTCTTCTTCATCAAGAATGGTGTTCATTTTCCCTAAAGCACTCTTATTTTTCAAACCCAAGTATTTTTCTGCAATTTGGGTCTCCAACTCTTTTTCTTCTTCTTCGTTGTCATCATCAAGAATAGTGTTCTTTTTCACTGAACCACTCTGATTTTTCACATTAAAGCTACTTCTCCAGTGTGATGAATCAATTTTCTTATCAATTTGGGTCTCCAACTCTTCTTCTTCTTCGTCGTTGTCGTCATCAAGATTAATGATGTGTTTTTCCAATGAAGCACTGTGATTTTCTTCATGCCCAGATGCTGGTTTTGCCAATTTAGTAGAACTTCCTGCCTTTTTGATTCGCGGGGTTCTTGATTTCTTCGGAAAGTCAGACAAAAAAGCTCTTTCTGGGATTTCTGATTCCATTTTTTTGCCCTCTGTTTCTTCTTCAAGAACAGGGAGGTTCATCAATGGAGAATTTCGCTTTCTTTCCTCCTCCTTCTCTGATGTTTTCGCCATGATTCGACTTTTTCTTGAAGCTCTGAAAAATCTCAGAAAGTAGTTTTGATGACTGTGAAGAAAAAAACTATAGTAATTTGAATTATAAGGAAATGTGAAGTTTCTTGGAGATTATATATATATATATATATATATATATATATATATATGAGATTTCTCCAAATTGTATTTTAATGGCGGCTTTAAAATGATTTCTATATACGTTAACTAACATAACTACCTATTGGCGCCATTTTTTATTTTTTTTATTTTTTATGAAAGAAGGTTAAATATAAATCCAATAAAAATTACAGTAATTCACCTTTTTTTTTATACAAGTTATTTATATTTTCCCATTGAGTTTAAATTATATTTTACGTTATCCAGTTAATGGAGATTATTGGTAGTCTGCTCTTAAACGAGTGACATAACACCTATCTTAAATTAAATTATCTAAAAAAGAATTGTTCCTTTCTTTTGGATTTTGTTTTTCATTTTCCCATTTAACTTGTTTTCAATAATTCGAAGCCTCTGAAAACAATTTATCAAATTTCGCTTTTGAATAATTGCTCGTTAAATACTTCAACATTTTTATTTAGATATATGCTCTATTTATTTTTTTTACTTTTTTTCATTTCCTTATAATAGGTTAATACATTGATTTTTCATGTATTTATATATCCCTCTAATTCTAGACAGTTAACACATTTTAGAAAGGAAAAGGGTGAATTTATAGACGATTTACTCACTTCAATTAAAAGAAAAAACTAACGTAATGGAGTAATATGAAATATAAACTGAAGATTAATAATTCAAATATGTCGCTTTATAAAGTAATAAATTATTTTTGCCGCTACTGACATTCGATTATAGAAAAATTAGATGTGTAACTAAATATTCTTGGTTATGCAAATAATGAGAGGAATATTTCAATGCTAGACGGACACACTTACTGATTAATATATAACCTGGGACTTAAATGTGTAACCAAATATTCTTCCAGCACCATAGCCTCGCTGAAAACGAAATCAGCACGAACTTTGGGTGTCGAAACTCCCAGTCTCAAGTCCTGACAAGTCCAACAGGACTAGATATTCAGTTCATACGTCATTCGGAGGCTAGCTTCATTACTTGATCACAGTTGCAAAGGCAAAAAAAAATTCAGCATGATTTCATCGCGAACCTAGCAAGTCTAGAAGCAAAGACACTTGAGACCAGGAATATAAGCTCAGGCAGAATGGTACCAAGGAACCAGTGAATACTTGTCCATTACATACTTGATCCCTCGCACAATCAACAATCCAAACAACGCAATCACTAGTTCCTGTTCTTCTGGAGTTGATTGAATCCAAGGGAACCATTACACCGACAGAAACCACATCTCACGGGTCCTGCAAATTGCAAAAGGATGACAATAATTGAGAAGCTGACTGCAAATAACTTGATCAATAGCCAACGGACAATATGTTAACAGAAAAGTTTGGAATCTAGTCTTTTTGTTTTAAAAGAAAGTGTGAAGGCTAGTCACAGTACATATGCCAGCCTAAGCACATATAAGGGAGGTCAAAACTGCTTATTGTTAATAGGGAAATCATCTCGAGCAAATCAGACCATCAACTCACAGGAAATTACCAAATCAAAACTAACAACAAAACATTACCTGGTGGGGCAAGCTCACCTATTGGCCAGATGGAAACAGGATTCAAAAGAGCGATAAGACTTTAATGTAAGAGTGGGATGAGTGGTGGAGAAAGAAAAGTCCATAAATCAATCTGTACATCAAAACTTCACAATCCTTCTGATGAGAACACAGAAAGTGTTTTCATTTGTATATCACATTTCCGAACTAATCAAAAATTTCATTGCTGTACTAGATCCAATTCCATTATCAACATGTTTGCAACAAACCATTGGCTCACCACAAAATTAAGCAATAAAGATT
>JAJOOR010024067.1:0-17435 GCA_036250505.1 Solanum acaule | reverse complement strand
GTTTTAAAGTTTGAATTTAAATTTTCAAACTTTTAAAGAGTGAAATTTAAACTTTTATAGTTTTAAAGTTTGAATTTAAATTTTCAAACTTTTAAAGTGTGAAATTTAAACTTTTATAGTTTTATAGTTTTAAAGTTTGAATTTAAATTTTCAAACTTTTTAAAGTGTGAAATTTAAACTTTAATACTTTTAAAGTTTGAAAGTTTGTATTTAAAACTTTAAAAGTATAAATTTTTAACTTTAAAATTATAAAAGTTTTAATATTATTTGAGTAACGTTCCTAATTTTTTTAATTTTAATAATTTTTTTTAAAATATAGTCGTTGGGACCCGGTTTCCGGTCCAGTCCGGTACCGGTCCGTTACCGATCTGGGATGGGAAAACATGCTTTGTTTCGGAATTACTAGTTCCGGTATGGCTCCGGCCCGTGGTGCCCGGTTCCGTTCTGGTTCTGGTGCATCCCAGTTTGGTAGTCTCGGTTCCGGTTCCGTTGCCAGGCTTAAGTGACACCCCTGAGTGCCACTATTGATGCCCTTGCGGCAGGGATTGCTGTGTGTGAGAAAGACCAAGGGGACACTGAGGAGGTGATGGCTCTAAAGGCCGCTATTGTAGAGCTGAGGAGAGATATGGACCAACTGAAGTTCACCAACATGTCGATGATTTTCAGGACAGTGGAGATCCCTGATATGTAAGTTGATTATTTCAAAATAGCCCAAAGTTAGAACCCACCTCTCCAAAAGTTCTCTCTCTAGAAACCTCCATTGGAGGTGAAGGATTCAAGCTCTCAAGGTCAAGTCTTCATCTTTTTGAAGGGATTTTCGTGGAGTTGTTCCATAAAAGGTATGGTGGTCTTCATCCTTGACTTAGTTTCTTTCGAGGAGCCAATTTCAAAAGTAATTTCAAATCTCCAATGTTTCCCCAAAAACCCTAGTTTTCAATCTTGGCATGAATTTGATTCCAAACGATTTTCAAAGGCTTTATTGCATTGAATTATGAATGAATTGTGGATTTAAAGATGAATTAAGATGATTTCTCCCTTGAACCCATGCTTTCCCCCAAATTCTTAAGTTGTGAATTGTGATTGGGAATTGATTGATCATTGGAATATGCTGAATTGCTTATGTTTTTATTGAATTGGATGTTGAATCATGTTAATTTCTTTATCTATTGTAGTATCTTACATTTATGGATTGATGTTGGTTCATAGTCTTGAAAGGCATGTTCATGAAAGATCTATGTATGATTATGTATATGTGGGTGATCTCAATGAAAGGGTTATGATCATGTTTAGAATGTAATTGTGTTATGATTGAATATTATCTCTGTATTAACACTTATGAATGATGAGGTTATATGTGAAAGGTTATTCTCACATACACATACTTGAATGAAGAATTAATGAAGTTTTCTATGATTATGCTAATGATGATGGGTTGATTGAAAGGCTATTCTCAATTTTACTCTAATGAATGATAATGACATGTTGTGACAGGAATTTCTCACAATATGGGGATTCTTAGATGAAAGGCTATTCTTGTCTTTGAATCTATGAGCTTTCTAATGAATGAATGTTCGTTTGGGATGGATGCCCTCACGTGAGTTGAGGTAGGGTATGTAGTAACAATCTCTTATCCCATATGAACTAATGTAATGAATGATAAGTATTCCGTGGGGAATAATGCTAAGCACTGAGTGGATAGTGATTTGAGATGGAAGCTCTCACGTGAATTGAGGCGGGGTTTCTAGTAGCAATCTCTTGAGATGGATGTCCTCACGTGAGTAGAGGTGGGGTGTCTAGTAGCAATCTCCCTATCCCCTAAACTATGTGCCCACATAGGTCTAGCTAGTGGATCCAAATAAGCTAAAAACAATGGTCCTACCTTAGGCAAGTAGGAATCCCTTATCCTTCTCTTGTGTTTATAGGATATGAATACAAGAAGGACGCCTGCAAGAAGAGTGGAAGAGAAGAATGTGAATGAGGTAGTTCCTCCCCAAGATCCTCAAGGTGACCAAGTTCCTCAAAGCAATCATGTTCAGGTTGATGCTCCGGCCATGACTAATGAAGATATTATGTTGGCTTTTCTAACCTTAGACCAAGCCATGACGGCCCAAGTTAATCGGGATGTGGGGCCTAAAGTGAATGCTATTGAGAGTACTATGGCTTCTAGGTTGAGGGACTTTGTGAGGATGAATCCTCCGGTATTTCTTGGTTCCAAGGTGGGAGAGGATCCCCAAGAGTTTTTGGATGTGGCGTATAAGATAGTCAATGCCATGGGGTGACTTCTAGGGAAAAGGTGGAACTTGCCTCCTACCAATTGAAGGATGTTTCCCAAGTTTGGTTCACTCAATGGAAAGGCAATAGACCTATAGGAGCGGGTCCTATAGAATAGGAGGAGTTTAAGAAAGCTTTCCTTGGTAGGTACTTTCCCCGTGAGAAGAGGGAGGTTAAGGTGGAGAAATTTATCAACCTTAGGCAAGGTAATATGAGTGTGGAGGAGTATTCCTTGAAATTTACCCTATTGTCTAAGTGTGCTCCATCTTTGGTGTCCAACCCTAGGAATGAGATGAGTAGATTTGTGACCGGTGTATCCGACCTAGTTATGGAAGAGTGTCGTACGGCAATGCTCCATGATGACATGAACATTTCTAGACATATTGTGTATGCTCAATCTATTGAGGAGTCCAAACTTGAGAGAAAGAGTAGGGAGATGAAGAGGTCTAGGTCCGATGAACAAAGTCAACCAAGGTCCAAAAAGAGGTTCTACAACTAAGATTTCCCCATGGTCAACAAGGATAGGGTGTCTAACCCTAAATGTCAAGGAGGGAATGGAAGCAGTTCTTGTTTTGAAAGATCTATATGTGCCAAGTGTGGGAAGCAACATTTGGGTAAGTGCCTTGCCAGCACGGATGGGTGTTTTGGGTGTGGAAAGAAGGGTCATAAGATGAGAGATTGCCCAACACTCATGGCGAAAGGGAGAGAGACCAAACAAGCTTCTCTTGATGGCCCGGATCCTAATGTTCCAAAGAGAAACCGTTTCTATGTGCTTCAAGCTAACAAGGACAAATGAGCTAATCTGGATGAAGGTACCGGTATATGATAGTTCCTTATAGCTGTGAATATTGTATTGAGGTTCCTATGTTATTTTCATGTTAGCCTTAGTTGGGTTTACTCCTAAGTGGGGGATAGTATGTTGAATAGTAAGGTTGTTGAGAGTTCTGATATCCTTATCTCTTTCCTTCTATTCCTATTCAAGCTTGAGACCAAGAGTTCCTTGTAGCTTGTTTCATGTTTTGGAGTCATTTGTGAATATTTGTTTCCATGGTCTCCTTATGCTATGCATGTTCTAGATGAGTTAATGTCTAAATGAGAAAATTAGTTTTATGTTCCTCATGTTGATATGCATTTAGTATGAGTTGTCTATATGCGTCATGAATTTGATTGTTGAACATGCCTAAATGTGTTTTTATGAAGAAATTGCATAATGTGCTTAATGATGTTATGACGAGCATGATTTGACTTGGAGAAGGTAATTCCTCCAATGAAATGAGAAATGTTGAAGTTATGATACATAATGAGTTTGTAGATGTAGTTCCTACCTTCTTGTGTTGCATTGAGCTTATTGATGTGGAGTTGATGTTTCCTCCTAGTTTTGTGCATTCGTTTATGATGTTACATACATGATGGGCTGCTAGTATTGAATCATTAACCGCTTAATTTGTATAAAGTGTCATTCAAGGACGAATGTTCCCAAGTGGGGGATAATGTAACGACCTGTAAAACGAATAGGTGAAACTAGAGCCTAACTAGTGTGTCTTTGAGTTGTTGAGGGGGTTACTTGTTGAATAATGTTGTCCTGAGCTTAGGTTGAGGGGTTTAGGGGTTAAACCCCAAGGGGTCCTTGAGGAGGATCCTAAGCCTAAACCCCAAGAAAACCAAAAAGCTGTTTTTTTGGGATGACATACGGATGGGGACCTATGCCCCGTAGGTCCATCCACGCCCTGTGGATGGCCTCCGTAGGTCAATGCCCCCAAATGTGAGTTGCAGCCATGAACCAGGAAGGTGACAAAACGGTCCGTGACCCCACCCACGGTCGTGGGTGGGGTTTTGTGAATGGCACCTGTGTTGCTGTCTTGGACTCGACCAAGGTGAGGATTATTTGGTAAATACATTTTAAGTCTAGTTTAGTTTGGGGACGGCTATTATGGGTTATTTAAAGTATTTTAAGGGTTTTTAAAGTATTAAAACACTATTTCCAATTCATTATTTCAAAACACCCCAAAGTTAGAACCCACCTCTCCAAAAGTTCTCTCTCCAGAAACCTCCATTGGAGGTGAAGGATTCAAGCTCTCAAGGTCAAGTATTCATCTTTTTGAAGGAATTTTCATGGAGTTCTTCCATAAAAGGTATGGTGGTCTTCATCCTTGACTTAGTTTCTTTTGAGGAGCCAATTTCAAAAGTGATTTCAAATCTCCAATGTTTCCCCAAAAACTCTAGTTTTCAATCTTGGCATGGGTTCGATTCCAAATGATTTTCAAAGGCTTTATTGCATTGAATTATGAATGAGTTGTGGATTTAAATATGAATTAAGATGATTTCTCCCTTGAACCCATGTTTTCCCCCAAATTTTTAAGTTGTGAATTGCGATTGGGAATTGATTGATCATGGAATATGTTGAGTTGCTTATGTTTATATTGAATTGGATGTTGAATAATGTTAATTTCCTTATCTATTGTAGTATCTTATATTTATGGATTGATGTTGGTTCATAGTCTAGAAAGGCAAGTTCATGAGGGATCTATGTATGATTATGATGTGAAGTATATATGTGTGTGTGATCTCAATGAAAGGGTTATGATCATGTTTAGAATGTAATTGTGTTATGATTGAATGTTATCTATCTATTAACACTTATGAATGATGAGGTTATATGTGAAAGGTTATTCTCACATACACACACACTTGAATGAAGAATGAATGAAGTTTTCTATGATTAGGTTAATGATGATGGGTTGATTGAAAGGTTAATCTCAGTTGTACTCTAGTGAATGATAATCATGAATTGTTGTGAAAGGACTTTCTCACAATATAGGGATTCTTAGATGAGAGGCTATTCTCATATTTGAATCTATGAGTTTTCCAACGAATGAATGTTGGGTTTGGGATGGATGCCCTCACGTGAATTGAGGCGGGGTATCTAGTAACAATCTCTTATCCCATAATGAACTAATGTAATGAATGATAAGTATTTCGTGGGGAATAATGCTAAGCACCGAGTGGATAGTGATTTGAGATGGAAACTCTCACATGAGTTGAGGCGGGGTTTCTAGTAGCAATCTCTTGAGATGGATGCCCTCACGTGAGTTGAGGCAGGGTGTCTAGTAGCAATCTTCCTATCCCCTAAACTATGTGCCCACATAGGTCTATCTAGTGGATCCACCTAAGCTAAAAACAATGGTCCTACCTTAGGCAAGCAGGAATCCCTTATTCGGTGAGGGTGACAGCGGGATTCCATGAATCGCTCACACGGTCTATGTCGATTAAGGCTTACCCCCACAAAGAATGTTAATGAACTATGGCTTCTCAAGAATGCACTACTTAGAGTGGGTAATGAAGCTAATAAAGAATTTTGACTTATATGCTTAATGTGATGATGTATGCTTTACTTGGATTGTATTATGAGTTACTTCCTTGTCATGACTTAATGGATATGAATGTGCCTTGTCTATGGTGACTTCAAAGGAGTACTTGGTGTGAGTAGTAGAATGGGATGCTACTCATTCATTGCACAAGTATGACTTAGAGTTGCCCTAGGTGTCACATCCTAATGTGCTGATATGACTTATGAAATGTTGATGTCTCTTATGTATGAGTATTGTGTAAAGATGGAAATAATGAATGGTAAGTTCACTTTTAATGGCCTTAATGTGGTATCTAGTGTGGATGGTGGTATGCGATGCTATTCATACATTGCACAAGGTATGGCTTGGGGTTACTTGAGGTGAAGGCTTAATGTGATGAAATGGTTATATGTTGATTATGTCCTAATGTGGTGAAATGACTTGTATGTTGGTTATGTGTGTATATTATGCCTCTTATGCTTATGTTCATGAGGTTTTCTAAAAATGGCATATATCATGACATCACATCTCCAAACCCTACACTTTGGTAAGAATGAAGAAACATGGGTTAGCACAATTAAGTACTAAGTATGGAAGCCATACAAAAACCATGCTTAAAACGGACATTTTCTTTGGAAATCATGCTTTATGCCATCATGAGAAAACCTTCATGAACATGAGTATAAGCAGCATAATATACAAACATAACCATCAGACAAGTCATTTCATCACACTAGAACATAATCAACATATACATCATTTCTTCACACTAAGACTCCACCTCAAGTAACCCTCAAACTATACTTCGTGCAATGTATGGATAGACTCTCATACCACCATCCACACAAAACTACCACCTTAGGGTCACCAAAAGTAAACTTACCATTCAACCTTTCCATCTTTACACAATACTCATACATAAGAGACATAACATTTCATAAGTCATATCATCACATAAGGACCATCACCTAGGGAAACTCTAAGTCATACTTGTGCAATGTATGAGTAGCATCCCATACTACTACTCACACTAAGTACTTCTTTGAAACCACCATATCCAAGGCACATTCATACTCAATAAGGCATAACAAGGAAGTAACTTATAAAACAATCCAAGTATAGCATACATCATCTTATTTAAGCATAAGTCAACATTCTTCATTAGCTTCATTACATTAAGAGGACCTTCATTCATTAGCCATTAAACCAAAATTCTCATTATCATCATCATAATAGCACATTCATTTCATTTAACATTATAAAGGAACACACCATAGCCCCTCTCAAAGCCTACTTGTGCAATGAATAGACGGCGTCCCATACCACCACCCACACTAAGTAATGCATCCTTGAGAAGCCATAGTTCATCAACATTCTTTGTGGGGGTAAGCCTTAACCGACATAGACCATGTGAGCAATTCATGGAATCCCGGTGTCACCCTCACCGGATAAGGGATTCCTACTTGCCTATGCTAAGACCGTTCATTTTAGCTTAGGTGGATCCACTAGCTAATATCTTATGTGGGCACATAGTTATGGGATAGGGAGATTGCTACTAGATACCCCACCTCAACTCACGTGAGGGCTTCCATACATATCATATCCACTCGGTGCTTGGCATTGTTCCCCACGGAGTACTTAACATTCATTACATTCGATCATTATGGGATAAGAGATTGTTACTAGACACCCCATCTCAACTCACGTGAGGGCATCCATCCCAAACCCAACATTCATTCATTCGAAAGCTCATAGATTCAATGATGAGAATAACCTTTCACCTAGGAATCCCCATATTGTGAGAAAGTGTTTTCACAACATGTCATTATCATCATTAGAGTACAATTGAGAATAGCCTTTCAAGTAATACTTCATCATTAACATTATCATAGAACTTCATTCATTAGTCATTCATGAGTGTGTGTATGTGAGAATAGCCTTTAACATATATCATCATCATTCATAAAGGTTCATTGATAATATACTTTCAATCACCACACAATTACATTCTAAACATGATCATAACACCTTCATTGAGGTTACACTCATATACTTCACATCATATTCATACATAGATCATTCATGAACTTGCCTTCTAGGCCATGAACTAACATTAATCCATAAATCCAAGATACTACAACAGATAAGGTAATTGACATGATTCAACACCTAATTCAATATAGGCATAAGCAATTCATCATACTACCATGATAATTCAATTCCTAATCACAATTAACAACTTAATAATTTGGGGGAAAACATGGGTTCTAGGAAGAAATCATCTTAATTCATCTTTAAATCCACAATTCACTCATAAACCAATGCAATAAAGGCTTTGAAAATTGTTTGGAATCAAACCCATGCCAAGATTGAAAACTAGGGTTTTGGGGTAACATTGGAGACTTGAAATCATCTTTGAAATTGGAGCCTAGAAAGGAACTAAGTCAAGGTTTAAGACTTCCATACCTTCTATGGAAGAACTCCATGAAAATCCCTTGAAAAACTTGAAGTCTTGACCTTGGAAGCTTGAATCCTTCACCTCCAATGGAGGTTTCTAGAGAGAGAACTTTTGGAGGGGAGAGGAGGTTTCTAATTTGGGTTTTGAAATAATGAATTGAAAATAGAATTTAATACTTTTAAAACCCTTCCAATACTTTAAATAACCAATTAAAACCGTCCCACAACTAAACTACACTTAAAATGAATTTACTAAACTACCCCACCACTATGCCGACTTTGGACAGCAACACAGTGGTCACTCACGAGACCCCACCCACGTACCTGGGTGGGTCCACCGACCATGCTGTCCTTTTGTGGTTCGTGGCTACAACTCACTTTTTTGGACCTTGACCCATGGATACCATCCACGGGGCGTGGATGGACCTACGGGGCATAGGTCCCATCCGTGGTTCACCAAAACTTGGGAAAATTTTGGTTTCCTTGGGGTCTTGGGGGTTAGGCTTTAGGGTCCTCCTCAAGGACCCCTAGGGTGGTCCTTGGGGAGTCGTACCTTAATATTTAACCCCTAAACCCCTCAACCATAGCTTGTGACAACATTTTACACCCTCAAACCGTACAACAATTCTAACACAAAGTCGTTAGGCTCTAGTTTCACCTATTCATTTTACTGGTCGTTACATTATCCCCCATTTGGGAACATTCATCCTCGAATGACACTTTAATCACATTAAGGGATTAGCAACTCAAGAATAGCAGTCCATCATGCATGCAACATCATAAACAATGCACAAAACTTGGATAAACATCAACTCCACATCAATACGCTCAATGCAACACAAGAAGGTAGAAACTACATCTACAAACTCATTATGCATCAAAACTTCATCATTTCTCATTATATTGGAGGAATTACCTTCTCCAACTCATGTCATGCTCATCATAACATCATTACGCACATTATGCAATTTCTTCATAAACACACATTTAGGCATGTTCAATAATTAACCTCATGAAGCATATAGACAACTCGTACTAAATGCAAATCAACAAGAGGAACATAGTTAATATAAACTCATTTTCTCATTCAAGCATAAACTCATTAAGAGCATGCATAACATAAGGAGACCATGGAAACTCATAATCACACATGACTCCAAAACATGAAACAAGCCAAAAAGGAACTCTTTGTCTTAGGCTTGAATTGGCATAGAAAGAAAGAGATAAGGGTATCGGGACTTCTCATTGGCCCTTGGCCTACCCCAATTAGCACCCTCAACTATAACTCTTACTATTCAACATACTATCCCCCATTTAGGAGTAAACCCAACTAAGGCTTATCATGAGCATAGCATAGGAACCTTAATCAAGACATTCACAACTTACAAGAAACCATCCACATACCCATGCTTTTAAACTAGGAAGGTCCTCATTAAGCAACTCTTGCTCACAAACAACCTTACCAACACCACTCAAGGTCTCATATGAGTCTACCACATCGGACCTAAGCTCCTCCAACTCACTACACCTCTTAAGGTGAGAAATTCAAGCAAACCCAACTCATGAACATCAAGGACACGCAAAGACCTTACCATCTAGGCACATTGTCCCCCACTTGGGAGTAAGCCTATACAAACACTTTTATACTTCACATCTTTCCATTCTAATGTCGGAGCAAGTCATCACCAAACCTTTACACTCATCACACAAGATGGTTTTACACCAAAGTGAATTAAACTTCTACTCCTCTTAAAGAACTCTACGCACTCAACACACCTATGCATTCCTTAAACACCACATTTCATCAACTCTTTCAACATACTCAAAACACATCATGACTAAGCCGGGTTCTACCATCATCTATGCATAACCATAAAGCAACCCCTTCATACTAAAGACAACATCACAATCTATCATCTCAAATCTAAAAGGTCACATAGCCATAATTGGCATCACAACCAACCTTCATCCCTCACACCTTCTAGCATACTCACTTCAAGTGGTCATACCCTAAAGACCATCGGATAAGGAATAAGAGAGAGACATTATAGAGTTAAACTCTATGGCACGACTTGAAGAATGAAGAAGTGAGACTTTCCTAACACCCAATAGCCTCCAATTCATAAATGTGGCGAGCTTCACACTATGAACAAGACTCTACTAGATGTGGTTTGAGACATCCTAAAACCATTCCAAAATCTTATGTTCTGATACCATATTTGTCACGACCCAAGGCTACCCCCTAGAGGTGACATACCGTACTCGAACCCAAAGGGGTCTCATACAAGACTCATAGCATTCTTGAACATAAGACTATAGGAAAATAAGGCGAAATTTAAAACTTTCTTTACAATCAAAATCATTTTTCATAAAAGCAAGTGGAAGACTTTCTAAACCATGTCTCAAACCATCTAATACTTTTAATACAACTTTGGGACATAGCCCATACAAAAGCTCTAAACATAACATACAAGACATAAGGGGACTAGTAGGTTTGTCCTCGAACTATGAGGACTCACCATAACTTCAACTCCAAGCTCCTTAGAAACCTATCTTCCAAGAATAGGACATCACATCTCCAAACCTACACTTTGGTAAGAACGAAGAAATATGGGTAAGCACAATTAAGTACTAAGTATGGAAGCGATGCAAGAACCATGCTTAAAACAGACATTTTTTTGGAAATCATGCTTTATGCCATTTTGAGAAAACCTTCATGAACATGAGAATAAGAGGCATAATATACAAACATAACCATTATACAAGTCATTTCATCACACAAGAACATAATTAATATATACACCATTTCTTCACACTAAGCCTCCACCTCAAGTAACCCTCTAGCTATACTTTGTGCAATGTATGGATAGCGTCCCATACCACCATCCACACTAAAGTATCACCTTAAGGTAACCAAGAGTGAACTTACCATTCAACCTTTCCATATTTACACAATACTCATACATAAGAGACATAACATTTCATAAGTCATATCATCACATAAGGACCATCACCTAGGGAAACTCTAAGTCCTACTTGTGCAATGTATGAGTAGCACCCCATACTACTACTCACACTAAGTACTCCTTTGAAACCACCATAGACAAGGCACATTCATACTCAATAAGGCATAACAAGAAAGTAACTCATAATACAATCAAAGTATAGCCTACATTATCTCATTGAAGAATAAGTCAACATTCTTCATTAACTTCATTACATTAAAAGCAGCTTCAATCATTAGACATTAAACCAACATTCGCATTATCATCATCATAATAGCACATTCATTTTATTTAACATTATAGAGGAACAGACCATATCCACTCTCAAAGCCTACTTGTGCAATGCATAGATGGCGTCCCATACCACCACCCACACTAAGTAGTGCATCATTGAGAAGCCATAGTTCATCAACATGCTTTGTGGGGGTAAGCCTTAACCGACATAGATCATGTGAGCAATTCATAGAATCCCAGTGTCACCCTCACCGGATAAGCGAATCCTTCTTGCCTAAGGTAGGACCGTTCATTTTAGCATAGGTGGATCCACTAGCTAATATCCTATGTGGGCACATAGTTATGGGATAGGGAGATTGCTACTAGATACCCCACCTCAACTCACGTGAGGGATTCCATCTCAAGAGATGGCTACTAGAAACCACGCCTCAACTCACGTGAGGGATTCTAGCTCATATCATATCCACTCGGTGCTTGGCATTATTCCCCACAGAGTACTTAACATTCATTACATTCGATCATTATGGGATAATAGATTTTTACTAAACACCCCATCTCAACTCACGTGAGGGCATCCATCCCAAACCCAACATTCATTCATCGGAAAGCTCATAGATTCAAAGATGAGAATAGCCTATCACCTAGGAATCCCCATATTGTGAGAAAGTCGTTTCACAACATGTCATTACTATTCATTAGAGTACAATTGAGAATAGCCATTCAATTAATACTTCATCACTAACATTATCATAGAACTTCATTCATGAGTGTGTGTATATGAGAATAGCCTTTCACATATATCATCATCATTCATAAAGGTTCATTGATAATATACTTTCAATCACCACACAATTACATTCTAAACATGATCATAACACCTTCATTGAGGTCACACTCATATACTTCACATCATATTCATACAAAGATCCTTCATGAACTTGCCTTCAAGGCCATGAACCAACATCAATCCATAAATCCAAGATACTACAACAAATAAGGTAATTGACATGATTCGATATCCAATTCAATATAGACATAAGCAATTCATCATACTACCATGATAATTCAATTCCTAATCACAATTCACAAATTAAGAATTTGGGTGAAAACATGGGTTCTAGGAAGAAATCATAATAATTCATCTTTAAATCCACAATTCATTTCATAAGTCAATGCAATAAAGCCTTTAAAAATCGTTTGGAATCGAACCCATGCCAAGATTGAAAACTAGGGTTTTGGGGTAACATTGGAGACTTGAAATCATCTTTGAAATTGGAGCCTTGAAAAAAACTAAGTCAAGGATAAAGAATACCATACCTTCTATGGAAGAACTCCATGAAAATCCCTTGAAAAACTTGAAGTCTTGACCTTGGAAGCTTGAAACCTTCACCTCCAATGGAGGTTTCTAGAGAGAACTTTTGGAGGGGAGGGGAGGTTTCTAATTTGGGTTTTGAAATAATGAATTGAAAAGAGAATTTAATACTTTTAAAATCCTTAAAATACATTAAATAACCATTTAAAAGCGTCCCCCAAATAAACTACACTTAAAATGAATTTACTAAACTACCCCACCACTAGGCCAACTTTGTACAGCAACACATTAGTCACTCACGAGACCTCACCCATGGACCGTGGGTGGGTCCATGGACCATGCTGTTCTTTCATGGTACATGGTTGCAACTCACTTTTTGGGACCTTGACCCATGGAGGCCATCCATGGGGCATGGATGGACCTACGGGCGTAGGTCCCATCCGTGGTTCACCAAAACTTGGGCAGATTTTGGTTTCCTTGGGGTCTTGGGGGTTAGGCTTTAGTGTCCTCCTCAAGGACCCCTAGGGTGGTCCTTGGGGAGTCGTACCTTGACGTTTAAACCCTAAACCCCTCAACCATAGCTCGGGACAACATTTTACACCCTCAAACCTCACAACAATTCTAACACAAAGTCGTTAGGCTCTAGTTTCACCTATTCATATTATGGGTCGTTAAACCACTTCAGCCTGGCACACTTCCAAGCAAAACCATCCAGAATCCGAAAAATGATGGGCATTGTATGGCAGTCATGACTCGAGGAGGTAAACAAACCATTGATGCTCCGATGTCGTCTGAGGTTGAAATTATGGCAAAAAGAGATGATGATGAGGTTGAGGTTATTGAAAGTGCAAGAATGCTACAGAGAAAGAAGTTGAGATAACCCAAAAAGTTGTTCCCATGCCTAGACCTCCACCTCCATTCCCACAGAGGTTGGTAAAGAAGAATGAAGAAGGAAAATACCGCATGATTATTACTATGTTGAAATAGGTTTCCATCAATCTTCCGTTGATAGAAGCTTTGGAGCAAATGTCTGGGTATGTGAAATTTATGAAAGATTTGGTGACTAAGAAGAGGGCCGTCAGTTTTTAAGATGATGAGAGGTTGCAACATTGCAGTGCTATTGCTACTAGGTGACTTGTGCAGAAGAAAGATGATCCTGGTACTTTTACTATTCCTTATACCATTGGGTTGTTGCATTTTGCGAAGGCATTGTGTTATTTGGGAGCTAGCATTAATCTGACTCCATTGTCTATCTACAAGAAGTTAGGTTTAGGGGCTCTAAAACCAACAGTAATGCAAGTAATCATGGCTGATAGAACTGTGATGAAGCCCATTGGTGTTCTCCAAGATGTACTTGTGGGTGCGCCTTGGTCGATATGGAGAGAGGGCAGATGAAGTTACGATTGAACAATGAAGAGGTAACTTTAAACATTTGTAGGTCTAAAAAGTAGGAAAACGATCTCAAGTCAGTATCAGTGGTGAATCATATTGTGGAGCGAGGTTCTGATATGTCTATTGAAGAAAGGTTGGGTGTTGATGCACTAGCATCGGTAATGGAGAATTTTGAGGGTGATGGTATTGAAGACTATTGTCACGCCTCAAATCTCATTAAGACGGACAGGCACCCGATGCCCTAAAGCCCTGAGAGAACCAATATGTAACATGTGCTTAGAATGCATATAACTATGACAATCTTAAAGTTGTGACATGTTCATATAGGATGCAGCGATACGAACCAACATAAGTAGACCCAAAACTTATATACAAGACTTGGTCGTTGAGGCCACAACTTGTTAAGAGACAGGACGAAACTAAAATATATACAAGAGTCTACAAAGCCTCTAAAATATATAAAACCTTAGTTTAGGGAGGGACAAGGCCCCGCCATACCCTTAACTGTCATACAACAATAAAATAGGTGCTAAAGACTCAGTAAGCCCCGAATCAACCTAGAGCTTCACAAATAACAGTTGAGTACTTGTGCTCCTACTAACGAGGTCTATTGGCTGGGGTACATGTGCCTGCATCAAGAAATGTAGCGTCCCCATAAGGGACGTCAATACGAACATATGTACTGAATATGTAAGACAATAACATATGTAAAATAAGGCTCAAATGACACCAAGTATCCGTATGTAAGTGCATAGATCAGAATACGACCACATTGTTACTCTTGTGGGATCATATATGTTGCATTCATTTCTTTACTTTTCTGTGTGTTATGATCTTTATAAGGCATGTGATACGAGTAACCAGCTGATCAGTGGTAGAAGAGGATGACCCATGCTAGGCATTTTAACCTCAGGGATGTTGTCATCATAATTACACAAATTGGGATCGGCCCATGGTAGGCTTTCGCCCCTGAGCTGCCACCCTTCTATACCAATTGGGATCGGCCCATGCTAGGCTTTCGCCCCTGAGCTGCTACCCTTCTTTACCAATTGGGATCGACCCATGCTAAGCATTTTCCCCTGGGCTGCCACCCATAATTATACAAATTGCTTCACTTAGATTCTTTAATCTTTGAGATTGTTGTTTTGGTGGTCATAATCATTTTTTTGAGATTTGGAAATACGGACCAATAGTAGAAGACATGAAAATAATATTTCAAGGCAATAACAATGACATAGGGAGCTATTTAACATCAATGCATTACTTGTAAGCTTAAATAACACAATTGACTTAGAGGATAATTTACCAAACTTGCCGTTGCGAATACCATTTCTATATTAGCACATGGGAGGACAATTACACAAATGTAGAGTAATGAACATTTAACGAAGTAATTCTACACACTAAGGAAAAGGGTAAATTATTGTTAGCTATTAGGAGATCGTACGCTGCCACTACGTTTCCTTTACTAGGAATAGAATTAGGAAATTCACTTCATTGATATTAATCCAAGTATCAGATTTCATGCCAAAGAATACGGAATCGAATAGCCTTACACACCTTTTTGTATAACTCAGATATTACAGGGAATTACCCTTCTTCCTTTCAGATTATTTATCTACAATGAAATAAGTAAAACTAGTATTAGTAGCTAATCAACAGATTTGGCTAATTAACCTCACAAAAATGGTAGCCCAACAGCGGGCCCATAATTTATCATATCAAGGACGTTGTTCAATTACTTCTCCTCGAATTACATCCACATACCAACGTGGAGTGAGTAGTAAGCCTACACAACATTCAGTTTGGTGGTGTATCACCACACCCTCCTATATTTCCATATAAAATATTCACACCTTTCCCCAACATCAACCCTGCCATCCCCACATATACACATAAAACTTCCCAAAATGTTCCTTATCATAGTAACCAAATACTGAACTCACCACCCCTTTTCTTAATAAAACCAAACATGTAATTCCTTACCCAAACTCATGCATAAGGAGGACAAAAAAAAGGAGCAGTCACCTTAACTTAATTTATGCAACTTTCCCTTTTAACTTGGAGTCTTCAAGAACTTCAACTTCCCTTCACACTTAAACCAAAGAAGAAGACAAAAGTATCTTAATAACCAAGGAATTGAGTAGTAGCTTTTAGAAATA
The DNA here is from genome assembly GCA_036250505.1 of Solanum acaule. Lineage (NCBI taxonomy): Eukaryota > Viridiplantae > Streptophyta > Magnoliopsida > Solanales > Solanaceae > Solanum > Solanum acaule. The sequence goes on along the minus strand of JAJOOR010024067.1, from coordinate 1,255 downwards.
TTTTGCCTATATACTTATACTTGAGCATGAATAATATGTTTTCCTAATCATCCATGGGAGAATTAAGCTAAATCCATAAGTATTTTCACTTACCTTGTCTTGCAAAGATGATGGTTTCTTCAAGAACCCTAGAAGAAATTTAAGGCTACTGTTTTGATCCTTAAGAGAAAAGAGAGAGAGAGAGAGAGAGAGAGAGAGAGAGAGATGGAGTTAATTCTCAATATTGTGTGTTAAAAATGAGTGAGAATAGCTGTCAATATATCTTATATTGAGCTTTCTTCACCTTTAAGAATATCCTCTAGAACTTTCTTCTTTTTAGCTTCATTTTCAGCCACTAATTGGTCGAGTAGGTGATGCACCTTCTTATGTACATCAAGCTACTCAAAAGGTCAAAGTAGGTGATTCACCTAGTTGTCCTTTTCCTTAGTTGGGCTTAACTTACATTGGGCCTTGGCAGATTTGGCTGCTGAGTTTTAATTTCATTTTTCCTTTTATTTAACCTAGTTTGGGCCTCAAGTGAGTCCATTTGCATAGTGATAACAGCAAGGTTAAGGAGATAACAATTAGATAATTGAATATTAGAATGCGGAAGCACAAAAGAAAAGAAACAAAAAAAAAACTAACTAAAGATATGGGAAATTCGAAGGAAAGATCCAAGAATTTCCAAGGATTAGATGTTCTAAGGCTTTGAAACAATCCAAGTAACAACGTGTAGATTTATGGAAGAAATCTAACGCCTTTAGTTGAGAAAACGAATCAAAATGATAGATTCGGATCTTGACCGCTTTATGAGTAACTAAAGACAATAATTAGTTTGTAGAAACTAATCACCTTCTAAAGAATACCAAAAATAAACCAAAGATATCACAAGAAGAAGTTACTTTATACCTTAAACTATGAAACTAGTCAAGGTTTAAAGATAAATTCTCAAAGAACAAGTCACAAAGGTTCAAAGAACTCTCTCAAATATTATTGTTATCAATGTAAATTTTCTTTAATGAATGAAAAGGACTCCTATATATAGGAGAAGGGGAGATCACGTCCAAGACCCCTTATAAGAAGCTAAAAGGTCAGCCAAACCCTAGAAAGACAATTACAAGGAATCCTACTCTAGAAAGGAAATAAAGTAACCTAACTAGGAACAAATTTAGTACTTTTAGGAAAGCATTATATGGTACTTAGGAGACCATAAATAGACTAAGGAAAATACTAATAACCTATGTATAAATAAAGAAATAAGATAAATCCCAACTAG
>JAJOOR010024066.1:0-16928 GCA_036250505.1 Solanum acaule | reverse complement strand
GTTGCTTCCCCAAGTTGGTGAGTCCTCAAGTCCGAGGACAAGACCCTATGATCAAGCTTCTATGTTTAGTTCTTTGCTTATGTTGAAAGACATTGTTGTACTTTTCTATTTCAAGACTTCTTATGGATGTAAGGGCTAAGTCCCATTTTCGATACTTCTATGTCTAGATGGTACATTGTGACAAAATAGATTCTGTTTTTCATATATGAAGTGAAGTTGAACTTCCAAAGTAAAAGTTTTAAATTGTCCGTGATTTTATTCTATGATACGTGCTATGACAAATGCTAAGTCTTGTATAAGACCTCTTCGAGGTTGAATACGCCGGTAACGACTAGGAGGTGCTCTCGAGTCATTACAAACTTGGTATCAGAGCATAAGGTTGAGAATAATGTAGGATTTATATCACAGGATACCACGTCGAGTAGAGCCTTGTTCATGGGTGTGAAGCACGCCACACTTATGAATGAGAGGCTACGAGATGCTTAGGAACTTTCACTCTTTTGTTATTCCATAGTCGTGCCAAAGAGTCTTAACTCTATTTAGTCTTTTTTTCTAATCCTTCTCTTGTGCTTATAGGCAATGAATACAAGAACGAACAATGCAAGGTGGGCCAGTGAGGAGAATGTGAATGAGGCGGTTCCCCCTCAAACTCCTCAAAACCATCAAGTTCCTATTGAAGAAGGTGCTATGTCTAATGTCGAGATAAAGTCGACTATTCATAATTTGACTCAAGTGTTGGCCACTCAAGTTGCTAGGCATGCTAGGGTGCAAGTGAACCCCAATGCTAATACTACCGCTTCTAGGATATGGGATTTCACAAGGATGACTCCCCCTACTATCTTTGGCTCCAAAGTGGAAGAAGATCCACAATGATTCATTGATGAAGTGTTTAAGGTTCTAGAGGCTATAGGTGTGTCTTCTAAAGAAAAGGCGGAGTTAGCCGCCTATCAACTCAAAGATGTAGCACAAGTGTGGTATGAACAATGGAAGGAGGGGAGACCTATTAGAGAGGGTCCGATAAGTTGGGCTACATTCAAGATGGCTTTTCTTGATAGGTTTTTCCCCTTGGAACTAAGGGAGAGGAAAATGCAAGAATTCATCAACCTCCGTCAAGGGGGTATGAGTGTGAAGGAGTATGGCCTCAAGTTCACTCAATTGTCCAAGTATGCTCCTACTTTAGTGTTGGACTCTAGAGCTACATGAACAAATTTGTTATGGGGGTATCCGATCTTGTGGTGAATGAATGTAGGTCGACTATGCTAATCCCAAGCATGAATATTTCTCGTCTTATGGTTCATGCCGAACAAATTGAGGAGCAAAAGCTTAAGCAAGTTGGTCGAGAATTGAAGAGGTCAAGGGCCGATAATGGAAATTCTTCTAAGGTTAGGTTTGAACTCCAAGATAAGCCAAAGTTCAAAAAGAGGTTTTCCAACCAAGGTTCTCCTAACACTCCAAGGGTCAACAAAGGTAAAGTGTCTAACCCCAAGCCTCAAGAAGCAAGAGGTGGTGGTCCTTATGTGGAGAAGCCTATTTGTACAAAGTGTGGTCGAAAACATGAAGGCAATTGGCACGGGTAATTGCTATGGTTATGGTAAGAGCGGCCACATGAGGAGGGACTGCCCTATGCCAAAGGCTCAAGGAAGGGAAAATGCTCAAGCACAAGCAAGTGGCCCAAATCCCGAGACTCCTAAGAAGAATCGCTTCTATGCTCTCCAATCCCGAGGTGATCAATAGAGCTCTCCAGATGTTGTGAACGGTACGCTACAAGTATTTTCAATTAATGTTTATGTATTGTTGGATCCCGGTGCCACTTTGTCTTTTGTAGCCCCTTTAGTAGCTATGAAGTTTGATATGCTTCCCGATGTCTTAGATAAACCCTTTTCAGTTTCTTCCCCGGTGGGTGATTCCATAGTTACTAAAAGAGTTTATAGGGGTTGTCCCATATAATTCCCTAATAGAGTCACTTTAGTTGATATGGTGGAACTTGATATGTTAGACTTTGATGTTATATTGGGGATGGATTGGCTTCATGCTTGTTTTGCGTCCATAGATTGTAGGACCTGAATTGTGAAGTTTCAATTTCCTAATGAACCCATTTTAGAATGGAAGGGAGGAAATTCCGTTCCTAGGGGAAGGATCATTTCATGTCTAAAAGCTTGTAAGTTGATTTCTAAGGGTTGTCTCTATCATATTGTGAGGGTCAAGGATCTTGAGTCCGAGAATCCTTCTTTGGAGTTGGTCCCCGTAGTGAAGGATTTTCCAGAAGTCTTTCCCGATGACTTACCCGGGATTCCTCCCGAATGGAAAATAGATTTCGGCATAGATTTAATGCCGGATACACAACACATTTCAATCCCTCCTTACTGGATGTCCCCGGCAGAGTTGAAGGAATTAAAAGCTCAACCCAAAGATTTGTTGGATAAGGGTTTCATCCAACCTAGTATATCTCCTTGGGGTGCACCGGTGTTATTTGTGAAAAAGAAGGATGGATCTCTTCGTATGTGTATTGAATACCGACAATTAAATAAGGTGACCATTGAGAACACGTATCCACTCCCTAGGATTGATGACTTATTTGATCAACTTCAAGGAGCGAGTTACTTTTCAAAAATTGATTTAAGGTCGGGTTATCACCAACTTAAGGTGAGAGGTGTTGATGTTTCGAAAACAGCCTTGCGAACAAGATATGGTCATTTTTAATTCTTAGTGATGTCCTTTGGTCTTACAAATGCCCCGGCGGCTTTCGTGGACCTTATGAATCGTGTGTTTAGAAACTATCTAGACTCATTTGTTATCGTCTTTATTGATGACATCTTGATATACTCTAAAAGTGAGGATGATCACATGAATCATTTGAGGATAGTATTGTGAGTCCTCAAAGATCACCAACTCTATGCTAAGTTTAGCAAGTGCAAGTTTTGGCTAAGATCGGTTGCTTTCCTTGGTCACATTGTTTCTGGTGAAGGTATAGAAGTTGACCCAAAGAAAACCGATGCTGTAAAAAGTTGGGATAGACCTTTTAGTCCTTACGACATCCGAAACTTTTTGGGTTTGGTCGGTTACTACCAGAGGTTTTATGAGGGATTTTCATCTTTTGCATCTCCGTTAACGACCTTAACTCAAAAGAAGTCCAAGTTTGAATGGTCAGAATCTTGTGAAAAGAGCTTCCAATTGTTGAAAGATAAGCTCACCTCCACTCCGGTTTTGACCTTATCGGAGGGCACCGAAGGGTTTGTAGTATATTGTGACGCTTCCCGAGTGGGTTTGGGTTGGGTCCTCATGCAACATGGTAAGGTTATAACTTATGCCTCGAGACAACTCAAGGTGCATGTGAAGAATTATCCAACTCATGACTTTGAGCTAGCGGCCACAGTGTTTGCTTTAAAGATTTGGAGACACTATCTCTATGGGGTACATGTGGATGTGTTTACCGACCAGAAGAGTCTTCAATATGTTTTTAGCCAAAATGAATTGAATCTGTGACAAATGAGGTGGTTGGAACTCTTAAAAGATTATGATATGAGTGTCCTTTATGACCCCGAAAAAGCGAATGTGGTTGTGGATGCTTTGAGTCGTGTATCTATGGGTAGTGTGTCACATGCGGAAGAAGAGAAAATGTAGTTTGCCCGTGATGTACATAGGCTAGCCCGGTTTGGTGTCCGACTTAAAGATTCCCCAAAAGGAGGTGTCATGGTCCGTCATTATTCTGAGTCATCGGTTGTTGTTGACGTGAAGTCTAAGCAACACCTTGACCCTATTTTGATGGAACTAAAAGAGTCGGTTCTCAGCAAAGCAATAGAAACTTTCTCTCAAGGAGAAGATGGGGTGCTTCGGCACTAAGGGAGATTATGTGTGCCGGATGTGGATGGGGGGTGGAGTAGGAAAAGATGCCTCTGCAGGTATAGATCTAGTGGCCACAGCTTCCTTCTGTTTCTTTTTTATTTGGTCCTTAAGATTTTCGGCTTCATTCTTTCGGATATTGGTGGAGGTGGTGGTAAACACCTCCACATTCTTCATTGCATCTCTAGGTACCCGAGCTCTTTTGAATAATTCAGTGATTAATACCGGGAAAGGGAGAGATGTATGGCTCTGCTTTGCACGCATATGGATCTCAGAGGCAATGATCATCCTGAGATTTATCCTGGTTTTCTCTATGATGCATCCAAGGCTAGCTGCCTTAGCATGACGAAGGATTGCTTCATTTTGTGATGGCATAACTGTGCTGCTGATGAATCCGAACCAGTATCGTGCAACTATGTTTAGATTTTTCTTCTCAATTGGAACTCCTTCTGCTAACCATGTTGGGGCATTATCATCTGAGACTAGTGGAGCTAACCACTTTTTCATTGCATCCAGCTTCTGTGTCCTGATCAAATGCTGGCAGTGGTCATTAACCTTATCGGACATACCCAAAGATGTGTTGATAGACTCACTGTCACAGGCTACCTTTATTCCTCTGACAACCACGAAGTCAACTGCTTTGAAAGATGAGATTAGCCTTTTCCGTTGAGGTACCAATGCACTGTATGCGTCGTAGAATTCTCTAACCCAACTTGGTATGTAAAGTTCGCGATGCCTTGTGAAGATTTGGAACTTGTGGTGTTTCAGGCACTCCATCACCTCTGGATACCTATCAATAACCCCATCTATGGAAAGTCGTTTCTCCTCAATGATCGTTCTCAGACCGTCTGCCTTTGATCTATTCGTTGATCCATATTGGGGACCTTGTACTGGAGGTGCCAGCACTAATGCTTTATCTAAAGCTGGAGGAGTTGGAGTGGTGGATTGACTATCTTTGATCCGATGTGGATCATGCATTGTTTTGGAACGAAGGTCAGCCCTCCTTCCCTCTATCTGGTAGTTTTCATCAGACTCTGCACTCTCACTGTTATATGTGGGTGGATCAGTTGTGTAGAAACATGTGCTGTCAGAGCTTGCGTCAGATAATTCGAAGGTTTTACCTTTCCTTTTGCTTTTTGAAGTTGTGGTAGCTTTGCCCTTAGGTGGAGGTGCATTTTCACTGATCACAATTCATTTTTCCGTTCCTCTGGTCGATCGTTTGGCCATATTTGCAAAAAGTTAGAGAGAATAGTTAGTAATTACATTGTAGCACACAATTGCAGACAGACTCGCCGATCTAATCAGTGAATTGCCGAATCTATTTGGCGATCATGAATATGTCCGCCGAAAGTTACAGAGCCCACAGTGCTTAAGATATGAAATAAAGGGCTATTTAGGGCTAGTAGGCGAACCGCCGAGTGATTCGGCGAGCTCAACTTAGCTCGCCGACTGACCTAACGCCTGAGATTCAACTCACTTTCCAAAATCGATCGTACAAACCTCAAAATAAACTATGTATTAATGAAATTCAGCCCCAGACCCATATCACCCATTCATAGTCAACACCCATTATGCATAGTTCACAACATTTAGTTTCAAGGTAAGCAGAGTGAAAAAGGAATTCGAACAGTAAAAACAGATAGGCCCCAATTTACAAATCAGAAGCAGGCATTCAAAAATTTCTACTCATATCAGAGAGATCTAACACACATTAATGGACACCTAGATTGCAGATGAGGTTGAACCTTTCAAAAGCGAAAGGGGGTTTTCCAGAAACTAACCTTTTTGCTGAGTAAAAAAAATGTAATGCTAGGTGGCAACGAAAATTCGAGTTCCAAGCGCTAATCCATGACTAAAGTACTACTTTAAGGTGAGAGAATGTAAATTACTAACTTGGTGTGAAGTTATAGAGTTTGAAAGTGAGAAAGAATGAAGAAGGGTGATTGTTGGCAATATATGACGTTCAATTTGTGTCCATTTGGCGACGTTAGTAGCACCCACCAACCCACTCGGCGATTCGCTGAGAGGTCATTTATCCCGCCCTTTTTTTCAAATCTTCAATTTCCAGAGGGTGAATTTGACGGTCTGCATCGAGATCGCAAAACTTATTGGCGATGCGTCGAGTTGCTTTTCGAGTTTGCCAAGTTTTACAGGCTTTGTACAACTCTTGTATTGAGCAAAATGACGGATCCAGTCAGGCTCGCAGACCTATTTGGTGACTCGTGGAATAGACTTCCTGAAATTTTCCACACTTTCCTAGTTTTAACCTGCAACACAACACACCATTATTCATAAAAGTAAAATCCTGAACGTTTAAGACCTTGGGTTGCCTCCTAAGAAGAGCCTTATTTACCGTCGTGGCACGATGCTAGTCATTGCTTAAGTTTCATTGTTGGGGTTAGCCATGTCCTCATTAGGCCAACCCCTATTTTTCTGCAGATAGAGTTGAGGCAACGCATGACTCATCAGGTCCTCGAGCAGTTGGACAGCTTTAGAATGAGTCCAAATAATTCGTTTAATTCTTTCGATGTCTTCTTTCAATCCCTCCAGCTCTTTGTCTGCTCGGTCACCTTGCAGAGAATTGTTGCGAGCATTCCCTCGATGCGTTTGATCTGAGTCATTAGTGCGGTTATCAAGAGATCCTTTTAAACCTCTTGGCTCGTTTTAGCCATATTGTCAAGAAGTTGGACTGTTATTATATACGGCTGCTTTAATGTCCCACCAAGAAGGAGTTGTTTAATTAAAATCTTGTTTCTGGGGCCAAGACTTCGGTAGAAACAATCAAGGAGGATCGTACCGGGAATTCCATGAGTGGGGCATTGAGTTAGCAGTTCATTGAATCTTGCCCATGTCTCATGGATCTGCTCATCATCCAATTGCTTGAAGGTTAGGATACGATGCCGATACATCATTACCTCTAATGGAGGAAACTCCATTAGCTCCCGAATATTTCTCGCTTTCAATTGTTTAGATTCCGACAAAACACAAAATAAAACTAAGAATTAAGTTAGTGAACTACAACTAAGAAGAACAAAAATTCTACTAATCTAAAAATTCTCAAATAACACCACTCCCCGGCAACGGCGTCAGTTTGATGCTTAACGTGACCAACGACACTAACCTATAGTACAACTGTCTAAGATCGTCGATAATATAGTAACCCAACCAAGGGTTTGGGTCGTGTCCCAAGGGAGTGGTTTTGAGAATTAGTAGAAAAATAAAATTTAGTTCAAACTAGTTGTAGCTAAAGACATTAACGATTAAAAACATTGTAAATTAAAAGGGGTGACACAAAGGTGTCAAGTATCAAATGGGGGTTTTGTCACAAGTAGTAAAAAAACAACAAAAATAATGACAAGATCAAGTATGGGGACAAGTTCTTGGGGTGTGACCGCAATACAAGTTGAGATAAATCGTTGGGTACATGCTTTCGATAGGAAATTTGCAAGATAATAGTGACCAGGCTAAGCTTTAGATGGAAATAAGTTCCCTCTCGGGCAATTTACCCTGTTCCAAATGCATTCCTCTTGGACACCCATTTGTCGCATGAAGGCCAACCTACGCCTTACCCGACTAACTCTCTCGAGCTGAGTGTTAGGATATGGGACTAGGGCTCACCCTCTTGGGCTGAACCTCATGTCGACCCACTCTTTAGGCCATCAGTCTAGCGGTCTTGGTTTCGCGACCTCTCTCTTGGGCAAGCCAAAAACCCATGGGTGGTTTTGTATTTGCAACTACAAACCCATTAAATTAAACCACAACCACTAGGTGAAATCACCATTAAAATACATCTATCCTATCAGCAAGCAAGACCCAACAACAATATCAACACATATTAGCTAAATCACATCCCAAGAATGGGGGTTTTTAGCCACACATCAACAAATAACAAAATACACCTAAAATGATACTAAAATCAAATGGGTGTAAGGAATTAAACATTGATTTAAGCAAAGGAGGAAGAATGGGGAAGACCCACTTCCAACTTGGGGAAGATGAAACTCTTCTTTCTTCAAGTCTCCCAAAAACCCTCTTTAAACTTGAGAGAAAATATCCCAAAAAGTACTATTCTATTGTGAAAATTAAAATAAATGTTTGACTCTTAAAAATTAATAACAAGTTTATTATTTATAGACTTCAAAAAATAATGCTGGCGAATCTTTCGGCGAGGTTAGTCGGAATCGCCGATTAACTCGACGATTCACCCGTTGGTGTAGTTCATTGCCGTCTTGCACTAGCCTTCAGCATCTTCGTGCTCTATGTCATTGGGTGACCTAGTACTGCTTCACGAAATTATTCGGCGAAACATCGATTGCTCCTTTCATTGCCTTTTTTATCTTACTCTTTCAATGCTTCGCGGACTGGAACAAAGGGCGGAGTGCGTCCCTTCGGCGAATCGCCAAGTGTGATTGGCGATGCTCAGGCTTTAGCTTCTTCGTTCTTTTCAGCCTTTTTGTTCCTTTTTGCGCCTAAGTGTCCATGCTTCCAGTAAAACTTCAAATACCTGAAACTTAAGAGTTTTTCATCAAATATTGAGACAAACTAAGCATTTGAGGACACTATTCCTATCAAAATAAAGCTCTAAATGAGTCCAATTTGTGGACTCATCAGTAGGCGAGTAATCATATTGATATTCAGGTTTAGTAGTAAATATTAAGCTTAAATTTCAGAGGAGTGTCATTATCAAATTAGGGTGATGATGTTAGTCTTAATATTTGTTGTAGAAGACTTAACATAAAGCAGGTCAGAAAATGAGGGGATTAGCTGCAATAGATATAAGTGGTACAAGTGAGAGACCCTAACCTTTAGATAAGGGGAGTGAAGTGTGGTTAAGTCACAAGAGTATTAAGAGGTATACCCGAGATTGTATATAATCAGATGAGGTTCCAATTAATTTGATGATTTTCCATGTTTGCCTAGACATTATATATGAGCTGCCAATGTGGAATAGGTCGATAGCTTTCAAGTGTCAGTTTAGACCCAAGGGGGAGATGACAAGATGAAAAATCAAGTCAAGTGTTTGAGAATAAGATAGTAATGAGTTCCAAAGAGTTTGGGGGATATCTTTTTATAGGTCCTTTTAGTAATGAAGTGATGTTTGAAAGAGAAGCTTGAGATCTTATCGTGATGGTGTGTTTATTCCATCTAAAGTTATAAATGTGAAGGAAGAGGAGGATGAGGTTTTGCTGTGAGAAATAGCTAAATGAAAGCCCTTAGTTTGTTTCGAAGAGTAATGTAGGCAATTCTAGTTGGAGTTTCTGAAATGATAAGAGTAGACCCGTTCAATAACTAGTCCAACCGTCATTCGAGGACTAATGATCCCAAGGGGGAGATAATGTAACAGCCCATAAAATTTTGAGCTAACACTCGAACCATTCTTGGTTCAAAGTATGATTTTACCGAGGAATTTAAATTTTCTCAAGTGTTAAGGTCACTAGATGTAGCACCTTGAGTTCCAAAAAGAACTAAAGACACTCCCTTCAAGTCATTCCTAGGTTCTTTTATGTTTTGGGTCAACTTTCAATGGACATAAATTTCAGTACATGATGAGTTAGGTGGCCCATAATATATCAAATAAAATGTCTTTGAATTAACTTTCCTATGATACCAAGTTTTCTGAATTTTGAGCTTGTATGAGTGAGATATGCCCTTTTGAAGTCACCATGACTATTAAGGAAAGTTACCCGAAAATAGTGAGGGTATTTTGGTATTTTCCTTACCCAATCAGATTTAATTCATTTTTAGTTAGGTTTTAGGGGTCTATACTGATTAGGTTCAGTTTTATAATCCTAATATACGTGTAGGGTTTTAGTTGAGAGTTCAAAAAGAGAAAAGAAGAGAAAAGAGGAGATAAGAGGAAAGGATCAAAGCGTTCATAGAGATTCTTGAGAGTTGTTGTAGATTTTCATCATGGGTTTGATCCCTAAGAGGTATGTAAGCTCCCATAGGGTTGGGTTCGTTCACCCACACGCCAATCATGTAATTTTCAGCATAATTTCATCCTAGAAAGTTGAGGGTTTGATGTTCTTGATTAGTGTTCTTGAATTTGCTTTCGTTCTTGAATTAGGATGGGTTTGATGACTTCTTGAGACATAAAGTTAGTGATATGAGGGTTGTTTAGATTATATTATCTTCTACATAACCTGAGTATTCGAATCTAAGTAATTGGGAAAGAAACCATTCAATTCTAGGCTAATTAGGGTCAAGAATCGAGTAAGAAAAAGTCGGACAGAAAATAGTGTACCAGGTCCGCGACACCTGTTCCTTCAGAGTGAAACTTTCCTCTCCACATCGCGGAGAGAACGCGGACTCCACTATTTCAAAAATTATTTCGACCAAAAATTATAATTCATCTCTGTGTCGCGGATTTGCTCCCTATACTTTTCAACTGTTTTTCATGATCTAATTATCTAAAACTCATTTAAATCATCATGAGACCTTTCCTATCATAAATCATAACCTTGAATTCATAATTCTAGTTTCAAGGTTGAGTTAAGAATCAATTTGTGAGAGTTCTTCCGAATATTTTGAGAAAGTGTCTTTCAGTCTTTTTAAGAAGTCTTCTACAGTTTCTAATAGCTTGTTTCAAGACTCGAGCAAGTGAGTATGAGAATGAGGAGAATGTATTCATGAGTCTACTTTATCATCACGAGATCCTTCATATTATCATAATTCACATTCAAAAGAGAGTTAAGAGTACAATTCAAGAAAGTCTTTGAGTTCAATTGTGAATCCTTTGAGATCAATTATCAATTTGAACTATGTTTTAAGGAAGTAAGAATGAGAATGAGAAGAGTCGTATAGATGAGTTAGATATTGTTATTTAGACCCTCGAGTCAAGTCGTTCATGCCCATAAATTCCGCATGAACTCCATTAGTTGAGTATCTTTGAGAAGAGTAGTATCTTCGAGTTCTATGTCTTAGAGCATTGAGTTCTAATCCTTTTGAGATTATATTCCTACATATGAAAGTACTACATGTTACCAAGAATCTATTAAGTGTGTTGTTGATGTCCATAATTCCGCATGAACCCTATGAGTCAAGCAGTCTAGAGATGGGTAGTATCATTGACCCTTGAGTTCAGAGTACTGAGGTTCTTTATTGTTATTAAGATCCTTGAATTGAGTCGTTCATGTTAATAATTCCAAATGAACCCTATGATTTGAGTTATAAATTTTGATTTTTTGTTTAAAGCCAACACTTGAGTTCTTAAACTGAGTTTTGAGAAAGTAAAGATGAGATTAGAGAAAAGAGTTTTCTAAAGCATGATTAGTATGACAATCGAGTATTCCGTCAATGTATGAGTAGTATGGTATCTAGATATACCATCAATGTTTATGCAGTGTGACTTCCCAAGTCATCAATGATCATATTATAATATGATTTTGACGTATTTTTGAGAAAAAGTCTTCAAGTATGAGTTGAGCAAGAGTATAAGGGGACTATGTATTCCCGGAGGTTGTCAATTTTTACATTAATAAAATAGAAACTAAGATTTCTAAATGAGTTATGAGTTTAAAAGATTTTAGAGAAGCTATCTCTTTTAAGAGAAACATTTTTGAGTAATAATCTCAAACTACAGAAAAAGTTATGTTCTTAAACATATGAGCTAGTTATGTTTTAGGAGTAGTATTGAGCAAAGATAAGGGGGAGAGTTCAAATAACTCACAACCCCCATAAACCATAGCCAGCGTGGGTAGAAAGGGCCATACTTTTTAGATAATTCCTTAATGCTTTTAGCATAGACTAGTGGATTCACTTAGTAGTAGGTTCTATACTCCGACAAGTATTGGATGGCACTGGCAACGTGATGCAAGACATTATATCATCACATAGCTCATAGTGATGGTTGTCGGTTAGAGAAAATCCCACTGAGATATTTTATATTCTTAAATACACAGATTTTAATTTGTATTTTCATATGCATACATAGTTTATATTATATCGTTACATACAAACTGAGATATGGGGACCAGCAATGGTTCTCGAGTGTCGGCCACGTCCATGGTGTAGACTCGGATTTTGACAAGTGCTGGCACCCTTCGCCCAAACATTTTTTTTAGATTTTTCTCATGTAGCATGAACCTTGCCATCTCCATTATACTTCTATTTTTCCTCTCACTTACTCCATTTAATTGTGGAATATAAGGACAGTTAGTTGATGTTCTATACCAGCTTTGTCACAAAATATTTTGAACTGCTCTTAAGTGTACTCTTTCCCATTATCAGACCTTAGAGTCTGAATTGTGCAGCCACTTAAATTTTCTACCATTTCTTTAAAATTGCAAAACACAATCCGCAACTTCTTACTTGAATTTTAAGAAAAAATACCAAGTCAGTCTTGTTGGATCATCAATAAATACAATGTAGTAATGACAACAATTTGATGATTCTGTTCTATGAGGTTCACATAGATCTGTATGAAATAGCTGAAGCCTTCTTGTTGCTCTCCAAGTTATTTTGGGACAGGGCAATTTGTTCATCTTGCCAAGTAAACAAGCTTGACAATATGACCAACGATTCTGAATGAATGGTAGATCATTCACAAGTTTCATTTTGTCCATCAACATCATACCTTGATGATGAAAATTTCTTATTCTTTTATGCAAATGTTCTGTAGAGTTGTTTGACACAAGAAAAGTCGTTTGCTCCACTTCCAAGGATTGAGCAAGAAACATCTCCCCTCCATTTTGACCTTGAATACTTCATGGCCTAATTCATCTTCTATCACGCAAACCTTGTTTTTAAAGAATAGGTTGAATCTTTCTCCATTAATTTACCAACACTTATTAGGTTTCGATCAAGGTCCCGGACATATAAAACATCTGTAATAAACTTAGTTCTAGAGCAACTTGTAATGGCTATGGAGCGTTTGCTTTTCACATATAGACACCCACCATATCCAATTCTATCTTTCATTTTCTTTGTGTTCCTCAACTCTTTGAACATCTTTTTATCAGATGTCATATGGTTAGAGCAACCACTATCAATTAACAAACTTTCACTAGAATCAAGACATGTGAAACAAGTTGCAACAAAGAGTTGATCTTCTTCTTCTCGATCAACAACTTGAGATTCAATTTCAGGCTGCTGAATTTTGGCTTTACAAATTACAGCGTCGTGTCCTTGCTGGTTGCACTTTGCGTCAGGCCTACTCCACATTTGAAAGAAGGGTGACTTTTTTTCCACAATGCCAACAAAAGGGATAGTTAGCCTTCTTGCTTTTCGCAAAATTATCATTATTCCCTCCTTGTATCTTTTTGCTCAGCTTCTTCTTGTTTCATCCATTGTCTCATTGTCTTACTAGCAGAGCTCCTTCAACAACTCCTTCCAATCTCATTACACGTCGTTGCTCTTGTGCTTGAAAAGTAGTTAAGAGCTCTACTAGTGTAATTTTAGACAAGTCCATAGTACTTTCTAAGGTTGTAATAGTAGCCTCAAATCCTTCAGGTATTGTTACAAGGATTTTCTTAACGATCCTTGTATCATTAAAAGTGGAACCCAACAATCTGACACGATTTGCTATCTTACGAAGTCGGTCAGAATAATCCTTTATAGTTTCACTTTCCTCCATCCTTTGCAGCTCAAACTCCCGTACCAAATTCAGCACTTCCATCCCTCGAATTCTTTCTTCTCCTTCATACTCAGTCTTGAGATAATCTCATACCTCTTTTGCTGACTTCAGGAACATGATAAAGTGAAGATTGTGGATGAAACTGCAATATACAAGCATGCCTTTGCCTTTGATTTCATGGTTTTCCTCTCCTTGTGGTTTTTAATATGTGCCATCATGGGGTTGTTTGGTAAGGGAACAATTTCATAATCATCTTCTACAGCCTCTCAGAGATCAAAAGCTTCTAGATATGTCTGCATTCTAACTACCCAGATCTGATAACTTTCTCCATTGATAGCTAGTGGTGCCATTGAAGAATAACTTACTTCTCCATCCATAGAATGAACTAAAACAGATTGAACACACACAGGTCCCTCAAGAATTAAATGCTCTGATACTAGTTGTTGTTTAAATTGAGTGAAAATCAGAAAAAGTACAACAGAACACTTATGAATATGAAGGAATAAAGATTGAAAAAAGATTGAAGAACTAGAAAGAAGAAAGCGTTTGAATTTGAAGTGGTTAGTCAGCTTTATTCACGACAATGAAGACTTACATTTATAATAGAACACTAACTTCAACTACCTAAATATTAGCACATAAGCTGCTTAAAATAAACAAACTCCTAAAGACTAGGAAAACAAGTTATTTTAAGAAGACTAATATACTGCGGTAAATAAATAAAGCTGCAGTCCTAAAACATAGACACTGACACTTATCCCCATTATTTGCATGTTTTAGCAAGAATTAATATGATCCTTTTACTTTCCTAGTACCTCTAGTAAAGTCCCAATCAAACTATCAAAGAAAATTTTCTTAATATGTGTGACATCTAGATGATCCTCAACTTATTTGTAGCCTAATATGATAGTTGTAGGAAGATGGATCTTTTCTTCCATGGACCCTCAGTAGTCCGACACATTTTCTTTTTGCCCTTTCAAAAAACATTGTCAAAATCCTGTAGCTTTTCAACCACTTCTCTACTTGACAAAGGTGTATGTGCAGGTCTATGATCCTCCACAACATTAAATGACTTATTGTCTCTTCGATATGGATGATTAGGACTCAATAGCTTTTGTACATGCCAATCTCCCCTTAGTGATCTATCCGGACCGCATCATATGTTTCTACCCCAATTTCCCATAGCTCATTCAACTCATCAATTAATGGTTGTAGGTACACATCAATATCATTTCCGTGAGTGGATAGACCTTGAATGATCATTGACAACATTATGTACTCTGGCTTCATGCAAATCAACAGTGACATATTGTAATTAATCAACATAATAGGCCATGTGCTATGAGAAATTCTCATGGTCTGAAATGGATTAAACCAATCACTTGAAATACCCAATCTTACATTTGGAAGATCATTCAAGAAGGATGGATGCAAACAGTTAAAATCATTCTAAGCTACTCAAGTTGTAGGGTGTCTTATATTTCCTTCATTAGGACATTCAATTTCATGCCATCACATTGCAACAACCGTTTTAGAATACATGAATAGTCTTTGAAGCCTAGGATTAAAAGAACAATATATCAAAACCTTGGCTGGTGTTTTAGATTTTCCAGTAGTCAATCCATCAACATCATTTGACAATCCAGAAGACCCACACACCGAGAAATTATCAGCCTTTGCCTTGTCTTTCCAAAAGAGCATGCATGTATTTTTCATAACCGAGACAAAAATCGTTTACCATCTTTCTAGCCTTAACAAAAGACTAAGGTAGTTACGCAAATGAATATGCTTCTTTCAACAAGTCTAGTAGATCAGGAAAGGCCAAATTCTCAATCCATGCATGGTCTTATCAAGTATATTTGAATCACAAAACTCAACTTGCTGAAGCTCTCAATCCCTAGATATAACTACTTTTTCGTTTCTTCAAGTAATCTAAATTTGTTTTTGCCTCTTCAGTTAGTCCATCTCTCACCCCTTATTCATGCCCTACATTATCTTCAACATTTCTAAATGTGTCTTGAATTAGTCCATCAATATTATTATGATTGTTACAAGTTTCATCATCATTACTACTCGAGTGAGGTGTACTATTAAATACTATTTCCCCATGACATATCAACCATTTTTATCCTACAACAAATCCTTTTTGAAAACAAGTGATCCTCTACAATATTTCTAAAATGCAAATAGCGACTCTTACAAATATCACATAGGCATAATATCTCTTTTTCTTTAGAAGCTTTCTGAAATGCCCTATCAAGAAAATACTTCACTCCATTGATAAACTCACCACTGCTTCTACCTAAAATACTCATTGACAATTATGTGACACAACAAATCAAAAAAAATTAGCCAACTTAAATAAAAGATAACAATGTTCAACAACTAAACAATACATCAGAACATTCCATCAAAACAATCATATCTCAAACACCATAGAGACAAATATTTAAGATTTAATGCAAAAACAATAACAAGAACTTCAAGGTACTTTTTATGATAACCCAAAGAAAAGATAGAGTATAAAATAGGAAATAAAGTCAGACATACTCCTAACCAAGAAACATTGATGTACTTTATAGGATATCTAAAGTAAAATTATTTTATTATTGTTCAATTAAAAGAAAAAGAATATTCAAATGTTAAAAAAATGAAAGCTACAACACTTGATGGACTATTACTATTACTTCACGTTTAATGCTCATATAACTATAATCAGGTTTGATTAATACATCAATACTAATGTGAGGTTATATATATATATATATATATATATATATATATTCAATTATTATTTATCTCACATTTAGTATTTTTATTTGTCCTTTTTTAGAATGGTTCTATGTATTGTGATAATGGTGTATTTTGTTTATAGGATAAAATTGGTGTGAACATGAAAAAATTTGGAGCTAAAAGAAATTAATGATAGAAGATTATAAAAGAAAATCAAACAAACAAATTAATGGGTTAAATATAATATAATAATATATATAATATATATACGTCAAAGTGTAAGAAGGAGAAATTTATTGAAACATCACAGATGCCATGTGGAAACATATGAAGGACCCCATTTTTGCGAGGTGGTTGGGCAATGTAGATCACACAACCATTTTTTGGTGCG
Organism: Solanum acaule; assembly: GCA_036250505.1. Lineage (NCBI taxonomy): Eukaryota > Viridiplantae > Streptophyta > Magnoliopsida > Solanales > Solanaceae > Solanum > Solanum acaule. The sequence goes on along the minus strand of JAJOOR010024066.1, from coordinate 390 downwards.
GAAATGGTAGTTGAGGAATTCATAAAAGTGGTAGTGTGGTAGGTGGTAGTGTGGTAGGTGAGTAATTTATTTTTATTATAATATTTTTTGTTAAGTGTCTTAATCTTGATATCTCTTTAATATTATTTTTTGGTGTTGTGGAATTCATGGTAAAATGTAATAATATTTATTGTAATATTTTTCCGATAGTTGTTTCAATACCATTCTATTCTTTCGCAGTCTAAATCATGTAGGTCTACTTCATACCATTGCTGATTTAATATATCTTCTGATTCGTTATCATTAAATATTTTTTCCCATATTATTCTTCTTAATTCAATTATTTCTATACCTTTAAGTATATATAAGATTAAAGTTTCATAGCTTTTTATCATTTCATCATGCATGTAT
>JAJOOR010024065.1:0-16007 GCA_036250505.1 Solanum acaule | reverse complement strand
TCATTTCTTAACTTTCGGGAGACATTGCCATAACCGACATAGACCATGTGAGCTACATGGAATTCGGTGTTCTACTCCCACACCGAAAAGAGAGGGTATTACTTGCCAAGGTAGGACCTACATACATAATAGCTATCTAGTGGATCCACTAAGCTAAGACCTACGGGGGCACGTAGTTATGGAACAAGGAGATTGCTACTAGAAACCTTGACTTGCTAGGCGTGGAGGTTTCCATATCATGAGACAACATCTATGTTGCGAACCCAGATTTACTAAACATGAAGGTTCTCTTGTGGGAAGCCGGACTTTCTAAACGTGAAGCCCCCACTCTCATTTTTCATGTTCACTTGATCCTAAGCTCCAACTCCCTTTTTTAAATATCTTTAAGACTTTATTTAACATTAGTTCATAAAATAGGATTTAGGGACTTAATCCGTCATATCATATAGCTCAAAGGTTTCTAAGATGAGAATGACCTTTCATCATAAAACCTACATTATGTGAGAATGACCTTTCACATAGTCATACCATATTCATAACATAGTCTAGTTTAGAGTACAATTGAGGAAACCTTTCAAGAGACTCACTTTCACTAGATTATCATAAACCTTATTCATTCATTCATTCATGTGTGTGTACAAATGTGCGAAAGCGTTTCAGATAAACACCTTTATGCAATACATATTCATACCTTGCTAATCATACACTTTGCATGCATAATAAGATATAAGGGTGCATATAAGAGTTAACCTTTCAATAGACACCATAACAGATCATATTCATAGCTATACATGTAGAGTGTGTGTGCGCATATTGGTCCTCATAGTGACATAATAGCAACAACATTGATATTGCGTGCACTTCCCTTCAAGGGATCACAACACATTCACAATGTCCCCAAATCATGAGCAATTCACATATAAAGCCTTTAGGGATTCTAGATGACACACCCACACTTCATCATAGGAGACAAGGACACATTCAACATTGAATAGGTACTCCTAACATGTATATGATCACACATTCATATAGGGGTCATATAGGTAGGGGTCATTCCACAATGGTACTTAACATAATCTATCATGTAGACCACACCTTATCCCTAACATTATCATTAGCATTATAATCCTCCTTATCAACACAGTTTAAACATCATGCTAGCATTGGGGATTTCATACATAACCTTCATAACACAACTTCATAAAAATATGCATCATAATAATCAATTCACTTCATATCTATTGCCTTCAAGTCCATGATCTCAACATGCATAGATAGAAAATAAGTAAACACCACCACCATAAGTGGACCAAACCACACAACATCAATTCTCATACTATAGACTAGAAGTTAGGTCAACTTACCAATTCTCCAAGCCATGATCACCATGGATCAATCCTCAACAATTCATAATCAATTGACATAGATAGCAATAGGAATCAACAATGTAATTCAATAACATAAACGTAATCTAAGTACAATTCTATAAACAAAGGGATCAACCCATAACTTTGTCCATAAGGCCATAATTCTCAACTCATCAATATACAAACAATTCAACATGAATAAGTATAGATAATCATAGGAAAAATCAATACAATCTAATCTAAACATAATTGCACCAATAGAGATCATATTCACAAAGATCCACATCATAGGCCAATTTTTGAGAATTTGGGGATCATGGGTTCTTCAAGAATTCCTTTGAAAATTATCTTAAAAACCTCAATTCCACATCAATTCATCAATAGAATGATTTAGAAAATCGTTTGACAAGGGATCTATGTTTAGATTGAAAATTGGGAATTTTGGTCTTTGAATCACTTTGGAAAATATTTGATAGAACTCCTTGAATGAGAGGTTATTCAAGAATCAAGAGTTACCATACCTTAATTATTGAACACCCCTGAAATTGAAGAAGAATTCAGTTGAAAACCCATCGTCTAGCTTGAGCTTCATCATGGTCTTCAATGGAGTTTTTGAGAGAATCTACTTTTGAGAGGGAAGGATCAATTTGAAGAATGGGGTCTAATTCTAGGTTTTGGTGTTTTAACTAACATAAAATACCCTAAAATAGGTAGAATGATCGTTTATAATAATTCCCCAAAGTACCCACACTTTCGTTCACTTAGTTGGACCTTTTAAACAAGTCAAACTTGAGTTTTATTTTCACAGATTTCGTCGAGAAGCAAGTCTGTGACGTGGAGGTGTTCCATGGAGTTTCTGTAGACTAAATTCTGAGACAGTAGAGTCTGCGGTGTCTCCGCGATGCGGTGCCACTTTTTGGCCATTGGTGGAGCAGGTCCGCGACGCAGAGCCACTCCCTCCATGAACAATTTCAAGCTCCCTTGGCAGCTTGTTTGGCCAAGGGTTGGGGTCCTCCTCGGGAACCCTTAGGGTGGTCCTGGGGAGTTGTACCCGAATGTTTTGACCCTAAAAATATTTATGAAGACACTTGGGTCACCTTCACTGATTTTTTACTCCAAACAACACATAGAAACATGAACATCATACTAGAACACACCAATAAGTAAGAGACTAGTTTTCGAACGTCTTAGTCGTCCCTTGACGTTTGACTTCCAAACTCTTTAAAATTGACTAAAAAGGCTATTCTTTATTATTTTAACAAGTTATTAATGCAGAAAACCCATGTGAGGCTCTACTTTATCCTACTTCATTTTGAGGGTTGTTACACCGGCAGCGGCACCATTTTGATACTTATCGTGACCAACGACAATAACCATAGTACGAGTGTCTACGATCGTCGATAATATAGTAACCTAACCAAGGGTTGGGGTCGTGTCCCAAGGGAGTGGTTTTGAGAATTAGTAGAAAAATAAAATTTAGTTCAAACTGATCGTAGCTAAAGACATTAACGGTTAAAAACATTGTAAATTAGAAGGGGTGACACAAAGGTGTCAAATATCAAATGGGGGTTTTGTCACAAGTAGTAAAAAAACAACAAAAATAATATGAGGATCAAGTGTGGGGACAAGTTCTTGGGGTGTGACCGCAATACAAGTTGATATAAATCGTTGGGTACATGCTTTTGATAGGAAATTTGCAAGATAATAGTGACTAGGCTAAGCTTTAGATGGAAATAAGTTCCCTCTCAGGCAACTTACCCCTTTTCAAATGCATTCCTCTCGGACACCCATTTTCCGCATGAAGGCCAGCCTACGCCTTACCCCACTCACTATCTCGAGCTGAGTTTTAGGATATGGAACTAGGGCTCACCCTCTCGGGCTGAACCTCATGTCGACCCACTCCTTAGGCCATCAGTCTAGCAGTCTTGGTTTTGCAACCTCCCTCTCGGGCAAGCCAAAAATACATGGGTGGTTTTGTATTTGCAACTACAAACCCATTAAATTAAACCACAACCACTAGGTAAAATCACCATTAAAGTACATCTATCCTATTAGCAAGCAAGACCCAACAACAATATCAACACATATTTGCTAAATCACACCCCAAGAATGGGGTTTTTTAGTCACACATCAAGAAATAAAAAAATACACCTAAAATGATACTAAAATCAAATGGGTATAAGGAATTAAACTTGATTTAAGCAAAGGAAGAAGAATGGAGAAGACCCACTTCAAACTTGGGGAAGATGAAATCCTTCTTTCTTCAAGTCTCCCAAAAACCCTCTCCAAACTTGAGAAAAAATATCCCAAAAAGTACTATTCTATTATGAAAATTAAAAAAAATGGTCGACTCTTAAAAATTAATAACAAGTTTAGTATTTATAGACTTCAGAAAATAGTGCTGGCGGATCTTTCAGCGAGGTTAGTCGGAATCGCCGATTAACTCGGTGATTCGCCCTTTGGTGTAGTTTGTCGCCGTCTTGCACTAGCCTTCAACATCGTAGTGCTCTGTGTCATTGGGTGACCTAGTACTACTTTGCGTAATTATTCGGTGAAACACTAACTGCTCCTTTCATTGCCTTTTTGATCCTGCTCCTTCAAGGCTTCGCATACTGGAACAAAGAGCGGAGTGTGTCCGTTCGGCGAATCACCAAGCGTGTTTGGCGATGTGTAGGCTTCAAATTCTTCATTCTTTTAAGCCTCTTTGTTTCTCTTTGAGCCTAAGTGTTCATGCTTCCACTAAAACATAAAATACCTGAAACTTAAGAGTTTTCATTAGATATTGAGACAATAAGCATTTGAGGAAACTATTTCTATCAAAATAAATCCCTAAATGAGTCCAATTTGTGGACTCATCAGTCGTACGGAGTAGTTTGGAGTTCTGCAGATTAAGGTGAGCTCTTACGTCCGGAGCTACCGATTTTCATCTGTTTTGGCTGGCTTAGTCTTTACATTGTATTTAGAGAAAACCTCTACTTTTGTCATTTTTTTTTTGTAAAAACCTTGTACTGTTATTTTTTATTAGATGCCCAATGATAAGTGGTGGCTTTTCACTCTTTTGAGGCTCTTTTCTTATTAGTTTTGACTTACTTTAGGTAAGAATTGGTTCTTTTAATATGGTCTTCTTCATATTTGTAGGATAATGAAATGGAGAGTTGATTTAGATGATATTTTAAGGAACCAAGTGAACTTGAGGCAAAAAGAGGTCAAGGGCTGAAAAATAAAAAATCTACCATTCGCGAATGCTCCCAAAGGACCGCAAACGTGGAGTCCTGGTCAACGGAGGACCACGAATCTTCCCAAAGGACCGTGAACATGACGCTCTGGTCAATGGAGGACCGTTAATGCACCCAAAGGACCAGAAACGTGGCATCCTGGTTAATGGAGGATCCTGAACGCGCTAGCATTACAACAAAAATGATCTTTAGTGGCAATAAATTCTTATTTGCCGCCAAATATATACTTTTAGCGGCAATTAATACTCTTTGTATATGTCCCTAAAGCCTTTAGCGACATTGGATCTAATGACGCTTAATTAGTGCTAGTGAAGACTTTAGCACTCTTTATTAATATATTTATTTATTGCCGCTAAAAGTTGTTTTTGTTGTAGTGTAGGAGGACCATGGATGCTCCAGTCTAGTCAACTCAAGTTTGCAAATGCGAAAAAACCTCCCCGTGAATGCGGAGTGTCGCGTTTTAGGTAGTTGGGCAGAATAGAAATTTCACCAAATCAATCCCAAAAACCCTTTTTACACTCACCAACAATCATTACTCAGATGATGCTAGATAGATTAGAGAGAAGTTCATCTTCTTAGCTTAGTTTGGAGAAAGTCTTGTAGATTTCTTAAATTGGGTTAAGACTTTAAAGGCTAGTTGCCTCACAATTCACATTTGGGTTTGAAGATTGTGTGCTTGATAGTAAAATCTCTTGTTCCCTTCTTCATTTCCTTGCTTTACATTGATAGAAATGTGTATTTAAAATTGAGGTTTTGTGCTAGAAATAGACAATTCATTTGGGTCTTTGATATATCATTCTATTGATTTTGAGATTCCTTGATTCAGTACTTGAATTCATGAAATCGGTTTAACCTAGTTTTCATGCTTTTATCCATGATTTGAGAGTGCATGCTTGAATCTAGCTTTCGATCTCAGTGGGTCACTCGAAAGAAAATTCATGAAGTGGAGAATTAGGCTAATAATCAAATTTGGCTTCGTGTCCTAAATTTGAGACCAAAAGGAGTAGATTTGGGTCTACTTTGTTGAATGCTTAACTTGCTAGAAATATGGGTTTAGATTTATTGAATATGATTGACACCGAAAAAAGATTTCTTGATAAAACACTATGAGACCGAAAGGAGATTAATGTTCATTGATGATGATCTAGCCTATTTATGATTGATTTAGCATATGATGAATTGCAATGGATTATTGAATGAGTGACTGAATGCCAAATTTCCCAATTCCCATAGATCCCCTGCTTATAATGTGTTGGCCCAAATCCATCATTTTGTTACCAAAATCGCTCTTAGTTCTATAATCTTGTATATTGTGTGTTTAGGTTCAAACTTGTAGCTCGTAATCCTTTGTCTTTTCTATCTCCGGCAAATTATTCCTTGTGGAATTCTACCCTGACTCTTTTCTTGAGCTTTTATTACTAACGACTGCTTAGTCTTCAAACTTCTTTTGAATGTAATTTGAGTGTTATCACCCAACTACTGACTGATGCCAGTTCCTAGGGTGGTTCTTGTGTTGTTTTCTGTTGATTCTCCTTTCTTGGCTTTTTTTTAATAAATAAAAAGTTTTATTAACCAAAGTGAGCAATACAAAACACTTGAAAACAATAGCTCAGCCTGGACATCCCCATGATTGTAAACTTTCAACATCAAACAATCAATTCCTAACCATTACGCACCCTATCCCTCCCATTTTAGAAGTTAATTACATATGGTACCAATTTAACAACTGTAGTTTCATGCTCAACTTCAGTTTCATTCCCCCTCTTACGTGAACTTCCTGTATAATCTTTCTGACTAAAACATCACAGCTTCTTATAATCTTCTGGAAAATCCTCTGATTCCTCTCCTGCCAGATATAATACACACTAGCTGTGAGAGGTATACAAAATATTTCAGCTTCTGGCAGTTTCCCTTTGTACTGCTCTTGTGCCCATCTTTGTTCCTCATTCCCTGATGCTTGCCTTTGGATAGCCTGCCATCTTAATACCTTTTGCCAAACCTGATGTGAGTAAGAACAATTGAAGAATAGGTGTTCAATGTTCTCACTTTCATCATCACACAATATGCACTTGGTATTCTCCACACTGCTCCAATTAAGTAGTCTTTCCTTTGTCAAGAGCCTCCCATGTAGTGTTAAGAACAGAATAAAACTCCATTTTGGGCATGCATTTGTATTACATATAGCTTCCTCCATACTACTTTTGGATATTCCCCTCTCATCAATTGGTATACTTGCTTAATTGAGAACTTCTCCATTTGTATCACTTGTGCTTCATTCCATCCCACATCCTCAAACACTTTATATGTTTGTATGATCTTCCTCACCATCCATGAGGCCTGGTTTTCTTGTATATTCCACACTGTCCCTTGCTTCCTATAGTACATGTGTACCCATTGTACCCATAACTTGTCCTTTTTCTTACTCAGATTCCACAATAATTTGCAGATGGCTGCCTTGTTCCATTCTTGTATACTTACAATGTTTAAGTCTCCTGCAGTTCTTGGTTTACACAGTTGGTCCCATGCAACCAATGCTTTCTTTGATATATCTGCCCCACCTGTCCATAAGAAACTTCTACAAATACCTTCAATGCATTTAATTACTTTCTTTGGTAAGATAAACACCTGTAACCAGAATATTTGAATAGAAAATAGCACATTCTTGATGAGTTGTACCCTTCCTGCATATGATAAAAACCTTGATGTCCAGCTCTGTATCCTACCTAGGATTTTATCAACCAAAGGTTGGTATTGCACCATTAATATTCTCTTAGTACTTAAGGGAACTCCTAAGTATCTAAAGGCATTGTACCTAATGGAAATCCTAACTCCTTCATTAAGGCCAACTGCATTTCATTTGTTACCCCTCCAAAATAAATGGAACTTTTATCCACATTTGCTTCCAAACCAGAGGCTGCTGAAAAAACTTTGAATATCTCATAAACCTGCTTGACAGATGTGAGTTCACCTTTACTAAATATGAGCAAATCATCAACAAAACTCAGTTGTACCAGCTGCAGTTTAACACATCTAGGGTGATACTTGAAACTTGGAGATTTTTTCAGCTGTTTTAATAATCCTGTGAAATACTCCATGGCTAATACAAAGAGGTAAGGGGATAGTGGATGACACTGTGCTTATGCATTGAATTATCCAATCCACAAAATTAGTTGGGAAAAGCAGTTGGGTTAGCACCATTTTCAAGAACTCCCACTCCACTGAATCATACTCTTTCCTCATGTCACTTTCAGCATGCATCTAGGTGATATCCTTTTTGTCCCATAGCCCTTGACCAACTTAGTACTTAAAATGATGTTATCATTGATCAGTCTACTGAGTCCATGATTTGGACTCATTTAGGGCTTTATTTTAATAGATTTAGTGTCCTCAAATACATATTTTGTGCCAATAATTGATGTAAATCCTTGATTTTTAGGTATTTGGATTGAGGGACAAAGCATGGACACTAATGATGAAAAAGGAACAAGGCAGCTGAAAGAACGAAGAAAAAAAGGCCTGATGATTGCTTAACCCATTGGGGGAGTCACCAAATGGCCATGATATCGCCTAAAGTTCTAGTGTGCGAAGCCCTGAATGAGAAAATCAAGTCGGCGATATAAAGGAGAAATCGACGAGTTGACAAACGATTCCGCGATGCAGTGCTAGATCTCCCAAGTTACAAAACTTCAAGATGCTGAAGGCCAAAGGAAAAAGGCGATGGAATTAACTAAAGGGTGGATCGTCGAGTGGATCGGCGATCCCAACTTATTGCGCCGAATGGTCCTTCGCAGCACATTTTTGACAACTATAAATACAATTTTGAATATTTAGTTTAGGATCTATCTATCTTAGTAATATCATAATTATCAGTTGTGAAGTTTGGAGCTTAGAACTGAGAGTACTGAGACAATATTTTCATTAGTTTTGAAGATTTGAAGATTTCCATTTTTTAGGAATTGGAAGTGCGTCTTTGAGATTCTTCAACCTTGACCTTTGTAAAGATGAAATTAATCTTACCCAGTTGATAGAAACACAATTTGGTAACGATTTTTATCTTTTTATAATGTCTAGCTAAAACCCCAATTCTTGGGGTGTGATTATGGGTTGATTTAGCTGTTGGGTATTGTTAATTGATAGTTTAAATGCTATTTAAAAGTGATTTCATTCAGTAATTGTGGCTTAATCTAAAGGGTTGTAGTTGCAAATGCAACTCTACCTTCGTGTTTTTGGCTTGCTCGAGAGAGAGGTTTTAAAACCAAGATTACTGATTTGATGGTCTGTGGGTATTGGGTTGTCACAGATTCAGCTTGAGAGAGTGAATCCTAAACCATTTTCCACACATTCAGCTCGAGAGAGTGAATGGACTAAAGCGTAGAATGTTCTTAATTGCTGCTTATCCCCACTAAAGTCTAGCTTATTCACTGATTTACAGCTATTTACTATCAGTTGCAATTACCCATTTGTCTACCTTAACCCATAATCCAATCACATCCCAAGAACCCGTCTCTTTACTTGTTTTATTCGTGTTATTTGTTGTTTTAGTTGCTAAGTACAACTAAAACCCCCCGTTATTCGACACTTGTGTTATCCCAAACTTGAACCATGCTTTTATTCGTAAATGTTTTTACCTATGATTGACTTGAACAAATTTATACTTGGCTCTTGAATCTTAAGCACGTATCACTTCCTGTGGGATTTGACCCCAACTCACTTAGTTGGGTTTTATTAATGACTAACGATTGTTGACACTTAGTATTGGATTAAGTGTCCTGATACATGAAATCAAAATGGCTCCGCTGCCGGGGAATGGTGTTGTTTGAGAATTTTTGGTCAAGTTGAATGTTGTTTTTGTTAGTCATCGTGAACTCACTTAATTTTTAGTTCTGGTTGTGTGTTGCTGTTTTGAGCAGAAAATTGGAGCATATCTAATAGCAGCAGTGACCCAATGGACCACCCTTCTTTGAGAATGATGATTCTTAGGGATAACATCCTAAATTTCAGACTATTGGAGGGTGAGTCCATTTATGAGTTGTGGCAAAGGTTTAAAATTCTATTGCAGCAATGCCCAACTTGTGAATTTCCGGATAAACTACTTTTGGAATGCTTTTATAGGGGTCTTGGCCCCGAAAATAGTATGGTGGCTGACCAAGTCTCTTTGGGTTGTTTGATTCGATAATCCTATGAAACAACAACCCAACTCCTTGATTGCATGGCCAAGACCAACAAGGAGACTTAGAAAGACCAATACTTGGCCACATTGTTGACTCAGCTGGAGACCTTGACCGAAAAGGTCAAGGACTTGGATGTAATGTCCAAAAATAAGGACATGTACATTCCCCCTCACGAGCGCCGAAGAATGAAGAAGCAAGAGGGGGGACAATTAGAAGAGGTACTATTTCTCATTCTTCAAAAAGTCGAAGAACACGACAGAGTGTTGAGTGAAGCAAGAGAGAATGTATTGATGTTTAATTAGATGACAACATCTTATGCCATGTTTATCAAGCTTCTAGAGTCCTAAATGGACCAGGTGCTATCTTCTCTCTACCTAGAGCCAGAAGAGGGGTTGCCTTATGAAAATGAGGCAAACCCCACTAATGGACCTTAAGTGGGGACTTGTGTCGTGCCACGATATTAACAAAGACGCTTCTTGGGAGGCAACCCAAGTGCTTATCGCTTTATTTTTATTTTAGAAATAATGGTGTGTTGATTGTGTAGGTTGAAGTATAAAAAGTGTTAGGAAAGTAGAGGTTGGCGAGCTAAAAGTCCAGTCAGCACATCGCCAAACAGGTTGGCGAGCCCGACCTAGACCGCCGTTGGACTCAAGATAATTTTAAATTAGAGTCTGTTAAACTCGGCAAGCCCAAGAGCAACTTGGTGAATCGCTGACCAAGTCGGTGATCACGATCTAGTCCGCCGTTTGGACCCCACATTAACTGGAGGTCCTATTAAACTCGGTGAGGTAAGTGCCCACTCGGCGTATTTCCGAGTAGGTCGGCGAGCAAGACTAATGTCGCCGAATGGGCGAGAACTGGACGGTTTTTAACGGCCAAAGGTTTAAACTTTCAAACTCTTTCACTTTTCCTCACTTTTAATCTTCCAAAACTCACACCTGCAAAGTATTTCCTATATTTCTTGCTTTTTTATCGTATTTGAGTCATTGATTGTGTGTTCAGAGTGGAATACTTTGCCGCCTAGCATTTCAATCTTGATTATTTGGCATCTAAGGTTGATTTTCTGAACCCCGAGTTTATTTTTAGCGATTTTGTACTCATTTGCAATGATCTTATCTTAGTGATGTGTGCTAGGCCTCTCTGATCTTAATTGTTTATGTATGTGCCTGTGTTAATTTGATAATCTTGCCTGAAATGTTTATATTGTTGAATTCCCGTGAATTTGTTCCTTAAAATTGGTTAAAATTTATGGGGTTGTGCTTGCATGTTGTTGGGTCTAGTCAGGTGAAGTCTAAGTATCCCGTATTTGTGCCAAATGACGTATTTTGCCTAATGATGGAGTGGTTGACATCATTCTTGAGGGTAAAAGTCGTCAAATGGCCAAAACTGGCAAAATCGGGAGAAGTCTGGGTATCCCTGGGGCATGGGTGTATTGGGTCTGAGCTTAATTTGATATGTGTGTTTTCTGATTTTGTTTTCGGAGGTTGCGGGGTTGAATTTGAGAATTTGGGTTGAAAGTAGGCACGTTGGGTCATTTGGTGAGCTGGGTCGAGCTCACCGAACCACTCGGCGGTTCACCGAAGTTCCCCATCTCGCCTTTAATTTCATGCTAAATGAGTAGTTTGGTTCTATAACTTTCAGTGAGAAGCCTGAGATCGCCGAAAGCACTCGATGACTCGCCGATAGTTCTTTTTGATTGCCCTTTGTCTGCGCCCCTGACCCTTAAATGCATTGTAACTTTCGGCGAGCTAATCCTTGCTCACCAAATCCTATCGGCGATTCACCAAAAGCCCCTTACATCGCCGACATGCCCAAATTTTCTGAGATTTTTTATCCAATCCTTTCGGCGAGCCCGATCTAGCTCGCTAAAGAGATTCGATGACTCGGGACCGGTTCGGCGAGTCTGTCTGCAATTGTTTTTCTATGATCTTGCTTGAAGTGTTTCTCAGTTTTTTGATGCTTTTGCAGACATGGCTAGACCGAAAGTTGCTGGAAGAAACATGCCACCCCGAAAAACGGTAAAAGAAATAAAAATCATTGAGGATGCAACTGCATCCAAAGCCAAGGCCATCAAATTCCCACAATTGGTGGGAAAGGCAAGGGAAAAGGAAAGGCACATGCGTCATCAGAGGCCAGCTCTGATAGTGGCGGTATCTATGCCACACACCTCACTACTTCTGAGAGTGAGGGTAAGCACCGACATGATTGGGCTTCAGCTTCGGAGCTTGAAGATGATGAACTTTTGGCAGCACAGAGGGCTGAGTTGCGATAAAAAACTATGAACGATCCATCTAGGATCAAGACTCCTCAACCCACCACTACTCCTTCTCCAGTTCCAAAGTAAGCTGTGGTCCTAGCACCACCAGTATAGGGTCCTCCTCCCAAGTCTATAAATAGACTGAAGACTGAGAGGCTAAGGACCATCATCGAGGAGAATCGTCTGTCCACTGATGGGGTCAGCAATAGGTACCCAGAGATTATGAGCTGTCTGGAGTCTCATAATTTTCAGATCTTCACCATGCCCCGTGGCCCGTATATTCCAAATTGGGTCCGGGAGTTCTATGTTGCTTATGGGGCCTTGATACCATAGAGAAAGAAGCATGCAACAAAATTTAAACCGGTTGACTATCTAGTTGTCCGGGGGAAGAGGGTACATTATGATTTTACTACCATCAATGCTATCTTAGAATGCACTACGAGATTTGAAGATGACTGCCTGCATATGATCAGGACAAAGACGCTGGACAACATGAAGAGGTGGCTAGCCTTACTGATATATGATGGCACTCCGAAGTGGTTGGAGGTAGGGGCTCCAATAGAAAAGAAATACATGAATATAGCTACAAGGTTCTAGTTTAGCTTCATCAGCAGTACTATCATGCCATCCCAGAACGAATGAATGCTAAGAGGCTTGTATTAGACCTCTTCGAGGTCGAGTACGCCGGTTACGACTAGGGAGTGCTCCCGGGTCCTGACAGTTGCTATTGCAAATGCAACTCTACCTTCGTGTTTTAGGCTTGCTCGAGAGAGTGGTTTTAAAACCAATATTACTGATTTGATGGTCTGTGGGTATTGGGTTGTCATGGGTTGAAGTCGAGAGAGTGAATCCTAAACCCTTTTCAACACATTCAGCTCGAGACAGTCAATGGACGAAAGCGTAGGCTGTTCTTAATTGTTGCTTATTGGTGTTCGAGAGAAACCAATTTGATTCGGGGTAAATTGTTCGAGAGAAAGTTTTTCCTCACTAAAGTCTACCCATTTTTCTACCTGAGCCCATAATCCAATAACATCCCAAGAACCCGTCTCTTTACTTGTTTTATTCGTGTTATTTGTTGTTTTAGTTGATAAGTACAATCAAAACCCCCCTGTTATTTGACACTTGTGTCACCCCAAACTTGAATCTTGCTTTTATTCGTAAATGTTTTTACCTATGATTGACTTGAACAAATATATACTTGGCTCTTGAATCATAAGCACGTACCAGTCCCTGTGGGATTCGACCCTAACTCACTTAGTTAGGTTATATTACTGACTAACGATCGTTGACACTTAGTATTGGATGAAGTGTCTTGATACGTGAAATCACCAGGTACAAAAGCAGACTGTCCTTTATCTATTAAACTATCCATCACTCTCTGCATTCTGTTAGTCAGCACTTTCGAAATGATTTTGTATACAACAATACAACAAGAGATAGCTCTATACTCTGTTATTTTTGAAGAGTGCTTCACTTTGGGGATCAGAGTTACTGTGGTACAGTTTATAGCTTTATGTAATTTCCCTGTTACGAAGAATTTTTTGACAGCCTCAATGATCTCTTCTCCTACTATTGCCCATGTCTTATTGAAAAAGTATGCATTAAAACCATCACACCATGGTGCTTTATTTTCATTTATCCCCTACAAAGCCTGTACTATTTCCTCCTTTGACACAAGTGCTATTAGTTGAGCTTGTTGGCCTCTATCTAATCGAGGTCCATCTTTCATTGCTTGACAATTCACAGCTGGTAATTCAGTTGCACAAGTTCTCAGTAGTTTTTTTTTTGTAGAAATCAAGTATCTCATCTTCTATATCATTAGTGGTTGTCACTGTGTTCCCATTGGCATTGATTAAGCTAGTATTTTTGTTTTGAGCAAACCTGTTCCTCAAGCTAGCATGAAAATAAGCTGTATTCCCATCTCCCAATTTCAACCATTGAACTCTAGACTTTTGTCTATTGATGCTTTCTTATACCTTCAACCATTTCTCCAAATTCATTTTGGTCTCCCTTTCTGTTTCAATCATGCTTAAGGGTTCCCCTAGTTGTCTCATAGCTCCTTGGATATCATGTAATTGTTGCCTGAACATCTTTATTCTCATTTCCACTCCTTGAAATTCAGTTTTGTTTAAGCACTTTAAACCTTGCTTCACTTTCTTTAATTTCTGCCGCACCCTCATCATATTTTTTCCTCCTGCACTATCTTGCCATGCTGTCTGCACTGTCTCCTGGAACTTCATATGCTATGCTAGGTGATTTAAAAATCTATATGGTCTAGATCTCAGCTCAACTTATTGTACAAAGTTAATACTGAGTGGTGAGTGATCAGAACAACTAGGGTCCATATTATGCACCTCCATGTTAGGCATAATCAGCATCCATCTTGAATTTACTAGAGCCCAATCTATTCTATTATATGTGTGCCCATTAGTCCAGGTGTATTCTCTGCCAGTGTGTTTTAAAATTGTCATACTTCTGTCCCTCAGAAACCCATCAAAATCTCTTATTTCTGCATCTTGTACAGGATCCCCCACCATTCTAGGATCCCCCACCATTCTATCTTCCCCTCTATGAAAAGTATTATAATCTCCCATAGCAACCCAAGGTGTCTGCTGGTTATTATGAATACTCCTTAATTGCTCCCACAACTTTCTTCTATATGCTACAGTATGTAAACCATAAACAACTGTGAAGCTAAAACTAATATTTATCCCTCTACAATCTACTTCTATATGAATATGTTGCTTAGACTGATCCACTAGATTGCATCTAATCACTTGAGGATCCCATAATATCCATATTCTGCCTTTACTACTAGATAGAGAGTTAGTTATACTTTCCCATGCAGGTGCAACTTTCTTCAGGATGTGACCTTCATGCTAGACTTTTATTTTATGTTCTAGAAGTGCTATAATACTAACTTTAGTAGTCTTTATAAGCATTGCAACTTCTTTCTGCTTATAGATTTTATTCAAACCTCTTACATTCCAAGTAATTAACTTCATTTATGAGGGGTGCTGGTACATTACTGTAACACCCCAAAAATTCTATGACTTAAGTTACAGCCCTCACTTTATGAATAATGACTTCAAAATAGTTAAAATGATGTTTCTAAACCTAAATTAATGCAATCGACTTGGTTTGGAACAGTAAAAGTCTAAACGTCAAGAAACGACCACGACATCCGGAAACTAGAGAAGAATGTGTTCTAGTGTGTCCTTAGGTTTTGGGCAGGTTTGGGAGTGTCGTATGATGGTATAATCTTGTAAAAAGGTTTAAATTAGGTAAGTATATGCTTATAGGGTCAAAATGTTCAAATACGACTCCCCGGGGCCACCCTAAGGGACCCCGAGGAGGACCCCAACCTTCAAATTGCACTTGGAGGGAATAGCTCCGCGTCGCGGACTAGCTCCCCCAAGGAGAAAAAGTTTAGTTCACGACGCGGTCGTTTCACGGACTCTACTGTCTTGAAATTTAATTCCAAATATCTTCAGGGAACAGCTCCGCGTCGCGGACTTGTTCCGCGATGAAAATGCAGAAATTTAGAAATCGATATTTACTTCATTAAAGAGTCCAACTAAGTGAGGGGTATTTAGGGTACTTTAGGGGACGTGTATATAATATTTTTAAGTCAAATTACCCCACTTTTTATCACTTAAACACAAAACCCCAAAGATCAAAACCTAAAGTTCCTCCTTCTCTCTACTCTCTCTCTCTTCTCAAGGACTCCATTGAAGAAGATTGGAGCTTCAAGAAGAAGAACAACTCTCCAAGGTTTCAACTCAGATTTTTGTGGTTAATTCGTCAATAAGGTATGGTTGCTTATCACTCTTGGGATTCCTTTCCCCAAGAGGCCCCTTTAAGATGAATTTCAAAACCTCCAATTTCTAGGTTTCAATCCAAAAATGTGGGTCTTCTTTCTAAAGTGAAATTGATGTTATAAACTGACTTTGATTGATGTTATATGAACAATTAT
>JAJOOR010024064.1:0-19161 GCA_036250505.1 Solanum acaule | reverse complement strand
GTCACTTATCTAGTTTCGAGGAAAATGACTTAACAAGGGTACTATATCTACTTTGGGTAACTCACCGTGGTATATTCTTTCTGCGGTCTTAAATTATTTATCGCAATTCTTTTTATACAGTTCTATTTTAAAATTATTTTTTATAATATATCATTCAAAAATTAATTTTATATTATTAAACTTTTGAAAAGTATTAAACATGTACTACGTAAATTATGGTATTTTTTTAAAAAATGTATTCATCTCCGGATAAACCTCCTTGGATAGTCACAAAATTGATGTTTGAATACATTTTTTTTATTTCATTAAACTAGAAAAAAAAACCAATATGGAAAAGTAGGGACATTAAAACATTATTAGAATTCAGCATGATATTAATTACAAAATTCTTTGTGTCCGTTGGGTTACACGCAACTATATGATACGGCTGATTTATATTTATGACTTTGTTACTATGTTTCCCCCCCTTCCAATCTCGAAAAATAAATTACGAAATAAAACACATCTAGAATTATCGAATATCATATAAAAAACTTTTTTTTCTCTCTCGTACAATTGATATAGGACTTTAATCAGTGACGAAGCTAAAACTTTCACTAAGAGATATCAAAATGTGTAGTATACATATATAAAAAAAAAATAGTTTTTTTTACCTAGCTACACGGTATATGTAATGTTTCGATGAAGAGGTATCAAGAATACATATGGCTCTTCCACTGAGCATATCCAGAGCTAGATACCTATATATAGCATGAACAATATAACATGGATGTTCATTATTATCGGGTAAACCAACTATTGGGATATGTATGGTCCTGATACATACAATGATTAAACAAAGAATTCGAACCTAACTCAATCGTGAAAGCTAACTCATTAGATGAGATTGTCGAAAATCATATAAAAAGACTGATTTTCCCTCCCACAACCAACATGAGACTTCAATATACGTCAACTGACACCTCTTCATCAGAAATTACATTATGTGGCTAGAATAAAAAGATTTTTGTTTATGTATATATGTTACATATGGACACTAGCTCGTTGACTTCTATACAATTTTACTTCTTTATTTTTTGAAACTCTTTAATGAAAATTCTGACTTCGAAACTATCACTTTGACACCAATTAGTACCAACAATATGCATGTGTATATAATTTATATGTCAACTCGTGTAAGATGCTATAACAAAAGGCAGAAATTATAGGGCAAATGGAATTAATTGACAATTTAAAGCAAGGAGTTCATACCTCTGACAAAAAAAAACTGATTATTTATTATTAGTAATTAGTAATAATAAATATATATCACTCCAAGTGGGGCCCATATCTTGATAAAATACTGCAATCCATTTATTTATTTCCAATAGACTAAAGAATTTAAGTTTTGAATTCTTACATGAATAAGTTTTTTTTAAGACTTAATTATCATTCGTTAGGCATGTTAATTTTATTTAATTACAAAATATTGTAACATTGTATATACAAATTATAGCAAATGTAAGATATTAGGCTTATGTATTATTGGGCATAAATGATATATACACAACATATATATATATATATATATATGTAACGACCTGATTTCCGTCGTTAGGAAAAAGCCAATGGCGAAAGAATTGGGGTCAGAAAACTTTTGGTAGGAACTTGGAATTTCCTAACCTAGTTCAGATTTGGGCGAAATCGGAGTCATTAAGGTGTAGGGAAATCTGGTATCAATCGGGTGACTTAATTATGATTTTGATCACATGACTAGATAACTAAGACGTTAAGAAACTCGTACGACTTTACGGAATTGAATTCGGGTGAGTAGAACTTCTGAAACTGATCTTAGCGTGAACGGCTATTTTTTTAGTGTCATGAGATAAAAGTGTGTTGTGAAATGGGGGTTTGGAATTCTTAAATTTGCTCACTGTTTCCATGCAAGCCACTAGAATGGGATTAGTGCCGCCAGGGGGGGGTCGTTGTGGAGGGTTGGGGTCGCTATAGCGGGACAGACGCGACTTAAGTCAGAAATAAAATCCCAAAAATATTTTATTCTGCACTTTTCGAATTTGAGAGCTAAGGAACGACCCCAGGGGTTTTCTTGACAGTTTTCCACCATTCTTGAGGCTAAAGGTAAGGTTTACACTCCCTGAATCCGTTTTTTGATCTGTAGAATGTAAATTCGTGGGTAATTATTGTTGGGAAAGGGTTTTGATCTGAAACTAATGGTGGAAAAAGCCCTAAATTGGGTATTAGGATCTTGGGTTGGTCTAGGGTTATTGGGTTTGTTATAATCCGGATAATTAGACCTTTGATTGTTGATCCTTGCGTATATTAATTGTTTGTAGACCTAGAACAAGCGGAAAGAATCTGAAAAGGGAAGATTCAAGTGCCTTAGGGAATTCAAGCTTTGATTCAAGGTAGGTGATGGTTGTGATTTCATGTTGGTATGATATATGTTTGTAATTGCTCATTATAATGTATGTATGTATGCGATTGTTGCTTTATTGATTACCCTAATCGTAAATGAGGATAATTGAATAATTGTATGTCATGAATCACCTCTTGTTGTATGATTGTGAGAATATACATTGTGATTGTGATTGTGGTTGTTGATTGGATCGGTTGCCACGTTTCGATATAAACATGGAATCGGTTACCGTGTTCCGGCATAAACATGGAATCGGTTGCCACGTTTCGGCATAAACATGGGATCGGTTGCCACGCTCCGGCATAAACATTGGATCGGGTACCACGTTCCGGTATGCTAACAGTTTGGGTGTGGGTTCCATGAAAGGACCATTGAATTGTATTATGTATCTGCTTGTGATGATTATGTTCATATCTAATGATGATTGATATTAGAAGACTATATGTTGATCTAAATTGATAACCAATGTGTATTATTAAGAATGTGGGATGCTACATTGATCTTGAAAAGATGATTAATATTGTATATATTCAATATATGTTTGTTTTATAATGTTGTGGTTACTTGCATGTGTTTCACTTATAGGGATAGCCGTGTGATCCTACCAGTACACGGTGGTTGTGTACTGATACTGCATTTACTTGTTATTTGTTGAGTACAAGGCATTTTGAAGCGGCTATTGATAGACCTCAATTAGGTGACTTTTGATCGTGACCGGATTCAAGGGTGAGCCAGTTCGTTCAGGCTGTCATAGATCTATCTTGTTTAAGTCCACTCATTTCGGACTCAAACTATTTGTTTAAGGTATTTGTTTAGTTTTGGAGTTGTACCCCTTGTTCTTAGACTTGTCATTAGTAGAGTTTTGGTACAATGACTTTCAAGTTCTAGGTATTTAATTCCGCATTTATTTAGTTAATTAATTTGCTTTCATAACTTAATTGTCTTAGTTTTGGTTTAGCTACTTAGTTTGGGTTGTGTAGTGGTTCTCCCACCGGAGGATTAGTGTGGGTGTCAATCACAACGGTCTAGGTCGTGAAAAAATTGTTATCAGAGCCTTAAGTTCGTTGATCTCATTGTACCAAAACGAGTCTAGTGGAGTCTTGCGAAACGATACGATGATGTCCGTACTTTTCTTCGAGAGGCTATAGGACTTTAGGAAAAACTCACTTCTTTCTACTCTTTCGTGCTATAACTTGAATCCAATTGGTATCTGGGTGATATAAATTAGTATCTTTCCTCCTTCATTCTATGGTCCGAACTAGAGTAGCAAAAGTGGTAACACTGTCACTAGCAAGAAAGGATAAAGTATAGACTACCGACAGTTGAATAGGGTCACCATTCAGACCAAGTATCCATTGCCTCGAATAAATGACCTTTTAACCAATTGCAAGGTGCATCAATTTTTTCTAAGATTGATTTAAGGTCTGGTTACCATCAGTTAAAGATTAAGGCGGTTAAGAATTAGGTTTGACCAAGTTCTGTGATTGAAATTAGAAGTTTTGTGGGGCTCGCTAGCTACTATTGTCGCTTGTGGTATGAGTTAAGTCCAATTGGTATCTCCCGATTCCAATTGGTATCTCAACGAAGTAAACTAGACAACGTAGTCCCGGCTGAAGGGACACAAGCAAGTTAATTGGAATGGAAAAGTATCCAATTGGTGTCTGGCCTTAGGGACCGTATAAGGCATGGTTGATGGTCATTTATAAAACGAACTAATTAAAGAAATTGGACTTCTCTGCAAGTTGTTACTTGGAACGGTGAATGTGTGCTTCTAGTTGTCTGAAATTAAATATGAACGTGAAAGGTGTATTACTTGAATGCTTTGATATGATTATGTGCCTAGTATTGCTTGTCTGAATGTCGATATGTGCTGGCCTAAATTTTGAAATTGTGCCATTTGTAACTGCTCGAGTGTCGTGGAACTTGTTATGAAAAGAAAGTCATCATGAGATTAGGCGCAAGTCTCTAGATAAATTACGATATGGTTTGTAAGAGAGAAATCTGGATGTGTGTTGCGACCGACTAATAATCGTGTGAGTGTCTGGGGGTATCCTTGGAACGAGTGAGTTGTAATGTTGAATGTAACGTTAGGAGAAATTATGGAGTGTGTGTCGCTAAGATTGACCCGGGGTAGCTAATGATTGTCCTAGCTATGGGGATTATTCCAAATGTGTTGAGTGAAGTTGGGAACCTTGGTGGAATTTAGAAAAGAGGAAAAAAACCCAAAAAAATTTAGTCCTAGGTTCTGGTTCCGTTCGAGCCGCTCGGACGGGACCGCCAGAGCAAGAATTCTTCCGCCAGGACAGGACAGGGCGAGGCAGAACCTCAACTTGCCTTCCCTTATTTTCCAAGTTACCTAAAATCCACCCCGAATCGTACCCGAACTAACCCCCGCGACCTAATTCAGTGGTCAGCAATCGAATATAAGTTATTAAGTGTGTTAAAATTGTGGAGAACCTGGGTATATGAGGGTCGGATAAAGTGATAACAAGTATTATAATTGTTGTGACCGAATGGCTAATGTGTTGTTTGATCTAGATTCTACTTATTCGTACGTGTCAGTTCAATTGCCTTGGGATTTGATGTTGTTTGTGATATACTTGATGCCCCCATCCATGTTTCTACCCTAGTTGAAGAGTCAGTCATAGTCTCTCATATATGTCGTGTTGTCTTGTTGTGTTATGGATTTTTAGATTTGGGTTGATTTGGTTATGCTGGATATGACTGACTTGAGATAATCTTAGACATGACTTGATTGTCCCCCTATTATGCCAGGCTTAATTGTAATACTAAGTCGGTAACTCTAGAGATCCCGGGTAGGGAAATGTTAGAGTGGAAAGGGAGTACAAGCCTAAATCAGCTAAGGTCATATCTTTCGTACGGGGTAGGAAACTGGTGGGACAAGATTGTTTGGCGTAATTGACTCATATTTGGGATGTTGAGGTCGAATCCCCCTCTATTGAGTCTATTCTAGTGGTGTTAGAATTGAGAGAGCTTAAAGCTCAAACTCAAGGACTTCTTGATAAAGGTTTCATTCGTCCTAGTGTTTTCTCGTGGGGTGCTCCTGTCTTATTTGTTAAGAAACAGGAGGGTAGTATGAGGACTGGTGATTTTTTCTTAATCCATAAGGGAGTGGATACCGAAATGACAAGCTTATAGATAAAGAAAGTCCTATTGAGTATACTTGGGTAAAGGCAATGAAAACTTTTAGTAAGAAAATGCGTATAAAAATTGGGATAGTCCTTTGAATTTGATGAGTATACCTGCGTTGAGGTGTTATGTTGATGAAAATGTTGATTTGTAGTGATAGTCAAAGTTGACTGAGCGTAATGGTAATAAGAGTTTGTGATGGATAGTGACGGAATGCAAATATATAATGAGATTATTGGTTAAGCGAATTTTGGTGTAGTAATTATGACTTGCGAGTATCTACGGTTGTGGTTTTCTAATATTTGGTGAATAACGTGGTTGTATGAAAAGTTTTAAGAGATGGTGGGACACCATTCGAATGAAATTTAAAAGAGCTAGAGTCGTAATGAAGAAAAATAGGGGGATGTCGTACAACCTTTAGAGAGAGGCGAGAGCAAGAATATTTTACTTAATTGCAAAGGATGAAGAAATATCTTCAGAGGGATAGATAATTGGGTTCAGAGACGCGTGGTTTTATTCGTTTTGCCGTGGCTATGGTAATAGTGTCACAAGTCCGTCGGATTAGTTAAAAACTATTGGAAAGGACTTGAGAAAGGAGTGTACACACATTAGCTCAAGTGTGATGATAAGTGTTTTTATTTTTGAGTTTAGTAATGAGTACGATTGAAATTTTAGCGAAGAAATATTGTAAGATCGATGGAGATACGATCAATAATAAGCGAAGATCCAGAATTTCATAACAATCTTCAAGGTATATGTCACGCCCCGAGCCTACACCCTGGGAGGGACTGGCACTCAGAGACCATTGCTTGCCCCAAGCGAACCCTTGGCCTGGCTACTTAACTCAACGGAAGACTTAACTCAACACAGTATAAGATCATAAAACAACTTAAATGATAATAAACTGGCCAAAATGGCACTTAAGTCATTAAACAACATCTGAAGGATGAAGAAAGACATTTGCACTAATAACTATATGACTGTCTATGAAGCCTCTAAAATACTGAGATGGATATTGGGACAAACCCCACAAATCCTAATAAATGAAAGATTGAAAACGAATAAAAGAGTCCTCCGGAATGCAAGGAGGCTCACCACTGACTCTGAGCTGCTCAACTGAATCAACGAGGCGCTGGATGTTGATCCTGGTTACCTAAATCTGCATCATAAGATGATGCAGGCCAACTGGCATCAGTACATTGAATGTACGAGTATGCGAGTTGGATTGCTAAGCAACATAGGCTAGAAGGAAATCTGAAAGAAACGGAATAACTTACCTGGCTCCACTCAACTCAACCTGACTGACTCATATCAATATAAAGTAGTTTAAAACAAGTGCAATATAAAGAAAAGTTATTTAAAGACATGTTTTAAACTCTGTGTGTATGCAAAGATACAATAAATCTGAGATGTATGTAGAAATACAAATGAACTGATGTATATAAAAATACAATAACTGTTGTGGGAGTTTCTCTAACCAACAACCATCACATAAGAGCTATAGTAATGATACAACGATCAACTTTACGTTACCAGAGCATCCTATACCCGGCCAAAGGTATAGAACCTGAACTTCCTAATGGATCCACTAGTCTAATTTTAAAAGGATTCATCTAAAAAGTATGAACCTCTTCTATCTATGATGGCTACATGGTTTTATGGGGGTTGTGGGTTCTTTGAACGCTCCCCCAATTCGGTGCTCATTACTACTCTAAAAAATGTACTGGCTCTTATGTTTTTAAAACATATTTTCTCTGTGATTTGAGATTAGTGCTCAAAAACTTAGCTCAAAGGCTATCTTGGAAATCAAAGTTTCCCTTCTTGCTTTATTTAGAAAGCGATTACTCTTTTCTGAAAACTAGCCCGAAGGCTTTTTGGAAAATCTCAGTTTCCAACCTTGTTTAAATGTGAAAACATTTCTTTTAAACTTCTTTGGGAATACATAGTCCCCATATACCTCTTTGAAGAAAATAACTTCAAACCATAGCTTTACTCTTGCTTAACTTTAAAACTTAAGTCTTAAAACGACGTTAAAACATTGTTAAAGACCTTTGAAAACTTTAAGAAACTTTGCATTGACTTGCTTCTTAACTTCTGGACATGACTCTTAACTTCTTTGACTTTGAACTTAACTTTCCTTGAATTGAATTATGGATTCAAGGTTCATGATCTCATGTTTATGGATGATTTCATGATGTTTAGATGTACTTTAGAGTGTTGGAATCGACTAGGAAACATAGATACATCACTTAGGAACAAGTACGAGAAGGTGGGAAACGAATAGGGAGAACTGGCGTCCCTGGTGCTCTGAGAGGTGCGGGGCGCCAGCCCTCAAACTTCAGAGGGCAAGCTGGGGAGCGCTGGCTGGCGCGTCGCCCCAAGGGGCAAACTTCAGATCCCCTTTTGGGGGGCGCTGGCTAGCGCGACGCCCCACCCTTTCCCCAGGTGAACTCCGACTTTTCTCCTTCGTTTTTCATCTCTAAACCCTTCAATCTTCCCTAGTTCTTTCCCCCAAACACTTAGGATCAATTGTACCCTCAATACACAACTAATCTAACTCAAAAAATAGCCCAGAAACATGAATCAAATCAACCCCCAAGCATCAACAACTCAACCAACAAGAATTTTGACAATTGTTCTTCAAGAACCTCACTTCTTAACATGTAAACAACTCCAAATCGCTGAATTGAAACAAGTTAGTGTGTGGGTGAACTAACCCAACAGGAAAGAAATCTCACATACCTTAATAGGGATCACCCCCGATGAATTCCACTCTAAATGCTTGACATTCTTGGCGAAATCTTGGGTTTTCTCCCTTTCTTTCTTCTTTTCTCTCTTCTCCAAGCCCTAAGCGTATTTCTCAATTCTCCAAACCGACTAAGTCATGTTTTTACCCCAATAAATCCCTAAAAACGAATTAGGAAATTAATTAGAGAAAAAACTATTTTTCCCTTCCTTAAATCCGGATTGGGACTTTCCTCAATCCAACAGCCCAACTTTCGAAAAACATATCTCACTCATACGATGTCGAAATCGTGCAAACTCAACGGCGTTGGAAAGATCTTCCCAAGGGATTTCCAACCATATCAAGAACTACTCCTCAATCATCCTGAGCTAGGAGTTATTGTCGTTGGAAAATGACAAAAACTCATTTTTCTAACTTAGACAAATATTCCAGATTTTCTTATTCTTTCCAAAAATCAATATTTTTATATTTTAAACCCTTTCTAGTCGTTTCTAGGTGTGATATGTTACAGTATAAGCTAATGTTTATAGATAAGGGGATTGTGTTATACGGTTGAGTCTACTATTCAAATTTTTCATTATAAATCTACATTCGTGGTAATATATGTTGTCAAGGTATAAATTGGTAAGGTGAGAGATGATCAATTGTATCAGGTATTGAACCTTTGAAAGGACTTACACATGGTTTGAGTCGTAAAGTTTATTACTATTGATTATTAAGTACCTAAGAAAGGTTTCATTTAAACGTGTTGGTTTATAGTAAGGTAAATGGTCGGACTGTATATGACGATTGTTAGTATTGTAAGTATGATTCACTAGTTATGCTCTCGTGTGTTTTCGCTTTTGTGGAGGATCCCTAGTGGTGGATCAGGAGTACCAAATCTTGCGATGTTCTCTTGGTTGAGTGGGAAGATTGGAAAGATTTGGTTATTTCGAATGACATAATTTGTGTTGTCTTGAAGTTGTTAAAGTATTTCAGTGGTTTTACATGTATCATCTTGCTTATGATAATTTATAAAAGAGCTATCTTGCGTAATTATGGTTGTCCGATAATCTTGATATTCATCTTGTCATTGAGGTCGTGTATCGATTATGTGTGGTTGAATGTGGGGATCATTGGGTCCAATTCTACTATTCTTAAGAGGTAATCTACAATTGTTAAATCTAGCATTTTGATAGTGTTTTTGGACGGTTTGTATGTTTGGACATATCTCTCAAGGAGTATCTAATGTCTAAAGATTGAATTTTTTGTAATTTAAGCTCATGGAAATGTATGTTGGGAGATGGAGATGTTGATAAGAACTAAGATTGTTGGGTATTATAAGTGTGCGTTGGTTGGTTTAGGTTCACTTCTAATTATAGCGAGTATTGATTTAGAATTTTATCATGGTTATATGAGAAAGGATATGTGTTGAAGTTTGTGTTTAAGTCCTTGATAGCATGTTGCAAACATGTGTATGATCAACTTTGGTGGTTATTGGGAATAGTATTATTGTTAGTTAAGTGTACATACCATAATAATTATCACTCGAGTATTGTGATGACTTCATTGAGGCATTGTATGGAAGGATGTGTACGTATTCAATTGGTTGGTTTGGGGACGAAAATTATATCATAAGTGAAACTCAATTATGATAGACAAGACCTTCTTATGAAGAAGAACCGGTTGAAATTCTTGATCGTGATGTCCTGAAGCTAAGGACATGCAAGACAAGTATCTCATGTTGTTCAGTGATTCAAGTACTACTCTACCCTTACCTTAGCCAATCTTCCCTAGTTGATCACTCGGGGACGAGTGATGGGTAAATTGGTATCAATTGTAACGACCTGATTTCCATCGTTAAGGAAAAGCCAATGGAGATAGAATTGGGGTCAGAAATTTTTTGGTAGTAACTTGGAATTTCCTAACCAAGTCCAGATTTGGCCGAAATCGGAATCATTAAAGTGTAGAGAAATCTGGTATCAATCGGGTGACTTAATTATGATTTTGATCACATGACTAGATAACTAAGACGTTAAGAAACTCGTACGACTTTACGAAATTGAATTCGGGTGAGTAGAACTCTCGAAACTGATCTTAGCGTGAACGAGTATTTTCTGAGTGTCATGGGATGAAGGTGTGTTGTGAAATGGGGGTTTGAAATTCTTAAATTTGATCATTGTTTCCGTGCAAGCGGCCAGAGCGGGATTAGTGCCGCCAGGGCGGGGCCGCTGTGGTGGGTTGGGGCCGCCATAGTGGGACAGACGCGACTTAAGTCGGAAATAAAACCCTAAAAATGTTTTATTCTGCACTTTTCGACTTTGAGAGCTAAGGAACAACCCCATAGGTTTTCTTGACAGTTTTCCACCATTCTTGAAGCTAAAGGTAAGGTTTTCACTCCCCAAATACGTTTTTCGATCCGTATAATGTAAATTCGTGGGTAATTATTGTTGGGGAAGGGTTTTGATCTGAAACTAATGGTGGAAAAAACCCTAAATTGGGTATTAGGATCTTAGGTTGGTCTAGGGTTATTGGGTTTGTTATAATCCGGATAATTAGACCTTTGATTGTTAATCCTTCCGTATATTAATTGTTTGTAAACCTAGAACAAGCAGAAAGAATCCGGAAAAGGAAGATTCAAGTGCCTTATGGGATTCAAGCTTGGATTCGAGGTAGGTGATGGTTGTGATTTCATGTTGGTATGATATATGTTTGTAATTGCTCATTATAATGCATGTAAGTATGTAAATGTTGCTTTATTGATCACCCTAATAGTAAATGAGGATAATTGAATAATTGTATGCCATGAATCACCTCTTGTTGTATGATTGTGAGAATATACATTGTGATTGTGATCGTGGTTGTTGATTGGATCGGTTGCCATGTTTCAGCATCAATATGGGATCGGTTGCCACGTTCCGACATAAACATGGGATCGGTTGTCACGTTCCGACATAAACATGGGATCGGTTGCCACGTTCCGAAATAAACATTGGATGAGGTACCACGTTCCAGTATACTAACAGCTTAGGTGTGGGCTCCATGAGAGGACCATTGAATTGGGTTCCATAAGAGGACCATTGAATTGTGTTGTGTATTTACTTGTGATGATTACGTTCATATCTAATGATGATTGATATTGGAAGACTGTATGTTGATCTAAATTGATAACCAATGTGTATTATTGAAAATATGAGATGCTACATTGATCTTGAAAAGATGACTAATATTGTATATGTTCGGTATATGTTTGTTTTATAATGTTGTGGTTACTTGCATGTGTTTCACTTATTGGGATAGCCGCATGATCCTACCAGTACACGGTGGTTGTGTACTGATACTGCACTTACTTGTAATTTGTTGAGTACAAGGCATCTTCAGGCGGCTATTGATAGACCTCAGCTAGGTGACTTTTGAGCGTGACCGGATTCAAGGGTGAGCCAGTTCTTTCAGGCTGTCATGGATCTATATATCTTGTTTAAGTCCACTTATTTCGGACTCAGACTATTTGTTTAGTTTCGGGGTTGTACCCCTTGTTCTTAGACTTGTCGTTAGTAGAGTTTTGGTACAATGACTTTCAGGTTCTAGGTATTTAATTCCACATTTTTTTAGTTAATTAACTTGCTTCCGTAACTTAATTGTCTTAGTTTTGGTTTAGCTGCTTAGTTTGGGTTGTAGTAGTGGTTCTCCCACCGGAGGGTTAGTATGGATGTCAATCACGACGGTCTGGATCGTGATAATATATATATATATATATATATAAAATAACATAATTGTATGTTTTGACTAAATTCTATATAATAAAAAGTTGTTTATATGCAAGTTGTATGTTTTGACCGAATTATATCAATTTTGTAAAAGAACTTTTGCAACTATAGAGATCACTCTCTTTTTTTCCATAGAATACGAGGCTCGATTAAATTTAAATTTCTGTATTGTAAGTTTGAAGTTTGAAGACGACATTCTCAACATGATTTTTTCTTTATTCTCAATATTTCAAATCTGAAGTCTTTAATTAACAATAAAAAATCTCAATCATCCTACCACTACTCGTACTAGTACAAAGTCACTCTCAAACGTGCATAGGATACCATTTTGATGGAGCCTTCAAGAGTCAAGACTATACTCCACCTAACAATAACAAATTTCTTTGTTTATTTATTAAAAAAAAAAAGGATAATTGTTTTTGGTTGAGTTTACCGAATAATTATATACCCGCTATTCCCTCCAAAATTATGAATTTTTCTTATCTATTTTTCATTCTTTTTGTTGGTTTTCAATATTTCCCTCAAACCTGAGTTAGTAAATGAGTGAGTTAAATAGCTCGATCAAAACTAAATAGGTTAGTTGACTAATTATATTTTTATGAGTGTAGAGGCGAAATTGGGATTTAAAGCTTTTAAATTCGATATTCAAAAAATTATCCTAAATTAACAAATTTTTAAAGATAAATAATATAGGATTTGGACTGAAATTGCTGGACGAGGCCAAACCCTAACCGGTATTTTAGCTCTGCCATTGCATGAGCGAGTTTTACATCCTTGTAAAAGTTTGTTTTTGTATATAAGAGATATATATCGAGTTGAATCTTGGAAACTAAAGTTTCTTTTAATAAAGAGCAAGCAAACTCGAATCTTGGAAACTAAAGTTCCTTTTAATAAAGAGCAAGCACTAATCGTCAAAAATAACTTATTATTAAGTGCAATGTGAAGGACACAAATTCAAATAAAAAAAATTGTCCTCGTCAAGAATTAAATAACTTACAGTATATGCATAACTAATTAAAGGTACAGGAAATATACTATTATGGGGTTTCATTTTAATACTCTTGAAAGACAATTTAATGTCAATCTCTTGATTGTTTTTCTTTTCTATTATTTATTAATTGTAATTAATTGTGTACCTCAAATGAATTAATGCAAACTCATAAATTACTCTTAGACAAATGTCCCAATGATTGAGTGGCAACAGTAGATAAAG
Source organism: Solanum acaule (assembly GCA_036250505.1). Taxonomy (NCBI): domain Eukaryota; kingdom Viridiplantae; phylum Streptophyta; class Magnoliopsida; order Solanales; family Solanaceae; genus Solanum; species Solanum acaule. Next base: position 5,890 of record JAJOOR010024064.1, on the reverse strand, counting down.
TTCTAAAGTTAAAATAACAATTAAAATGACAATTACTTTTGGGATCAATTTTTTGAACTAAAAATGAAATTTTAAATGGAAAAGAAAAGCATGCTATAATAAGAATACAAAAATATTCTAAAATTATCAATAAGAATACAACAATATTCTAAAATTATCTGGTTTATCTATCACTTTATTTATTGTTATCAAAGTTTGCTTAAGATTAATCCCAAACTTAGGATGTGGTTCGGTGTGGAGGAAATCATTTTCTAGTAAATATTTTAAAATCTTTTCTTTTTCGATTGATTAAATAAGTTTCAGTAGTTTATATTGATTATATCATCTTCACCCTTTAACACACAATTATTTTCACCTTCACTCTATAGCCTTCATCTCCATCACCTCACCTTACATAATATTCATCTAAATTATATGTAAATGCTTTCAAATAAAAAAAATTCTTCTATACTAAAGACACACAAAAAAAGAAAGAAGTAAAAAACTCACTTATTTTTCTGAAAAACATTTTCAAGGAGATCATCTAAGAAATATATTTTTCTTTTCAATCAAACACACTTGATTATTATCCTTATTTCGTTAAAATATGTTGTCTTTCCATTTATTTTTTTCCACATAATCTTGCGAGCCAATAAACACAAGAAATCAGAAAAGGTACATTAATTAGTTCAACGTAAAAAAAAAAGTACATTAGTTGAACAAAATCTTGAGATTTAAGGTTGTTTGGGTTGTTATGTCACTAAATAGAGCAAAGTATATTAACATTGTTGTGGTGAGGTGATTAAATATTAACAGGGTTATGAGTTTTTTTTTCTTTTGTATCATTTGATATATTGGTTAAGTTTATACATCTGTTTAACTATTAAAAAAAAAGATATGACTATCTTAACATTTTGATGTCTTTTTTGACTTGGTAGTTTGTGATCTTATTTATTCCAAAATACTAATTTTTGAAACGAATAAAAATTACACAATCAAATTCTATATGAGATAATCACATGTAAATTATTAACCTATATATTTTAACTACCACTTTATTCCTTGTTATCACTAGTTAAGCATCCCAACTTTTTATCATACTTTCTTTATATAGATATTTCATTTCTTTAGGTTGTCTTTGTGTATCATGCATGTTGCTAAAAAGAGTGAAGAGAGAGAGAGAGAGAGGAGGATTTGACCATATTTTCAATCTTTTTTGTGGCACTTGCCACATGCATGAGTTTTCTTGCTTTATTCTTTCCCAAGTTATTTAGGGTGCATGTGGGTTTGGTATGAATAAAAATATTTTCCATAAAAATAATGGTAACTTTTGAAAATTTATTTTTTGATGTTTGATAAGTAAATGAAAATTAGTGTCTCAATAATATTTATATGTAATTTTAAAAAAAATATTAAGGGTAGGAGTGGGGGTGGGTGGGTTAAAGAATAGAGGTAGGGAGAAGCATAACGACAAATTCAAGATTTAAGTTCGATAGATTCAATCTTTAAGGTTTTTATGTTCATCCCTTTCTACGATCGATCTCATTTATTTTACTTTTTTAGTGACTCGAATCCACAACCTCAAAGTTGAAGGTAGAGGGCGCTAACCATCCGTATAACCTCCTCTCGTCTAGTATTTTTTGATATTGTAATAAAGTCTTACACATAAATTTCTGCTTCGGATTAAAAATATTGAGCTCAAATGAACCCCAACATCGATACATTAGCTTCGCCCATGAAGAAATGATAATAAATTTGAAATGTCACTTATAATTTTATTTTATTTTCATACTCCCATTAAAAATGTTTTCAACTAAACAAATCAAACATAAAAAAATATTTTTCTTCGTACCAAACATATTAAAGTAGGCAATATTTTGCATGTGGGACACTATCATGAATCATAGTATACATATGAATCAACACCAAAAAGACATAGGAGTAATGAGTAGTTATCTTATTACATGTGGTATGGCCTGTACTTTGCTACAATGATTAATTATTCATCTTCATTTTCATGTCTATTGCACATGTGGTAGTTAGAACATAATGTACAACAAATCATGATCCTAACCTATGTTGAAATAGTTATATGTATTGAAAATGTATTTTGACTTTAAATTAAACATTGGTTATAACCATTTCTTCAAGGGTATTTATTAGTCATTATTTGTAATTGTCTTCTAAAGTGATCTGATGATATCAATATATTTTTACTTTATGTTATCGCATAAAAATTGTTCTACTAAAGTAATCAAGTAGTGAAGAATTACCATAGCAAAATCAAGTAGTAATATTTCATAGGTTTTTTCTGTCCAGATGCAAATAATTTATATCGCTAAAGACATGTTTGCTTAATTTACTAAGCATCTATTTTAGTTTGATTTTGAAATCGCAATTTTTCTCCCACAAATAAATAGAAGTACGTAGTGGTAGAATCAGCAATTTAAAAATAATACATCTGAAATTTAAACATGTGAAAAACAATTTAGAACCACGTCTTTTCGACCTATTACACTAAAATTTCTTTTATTATATCAAGGAAATTCAACAACTAATATATGTAAGTTTTTATTTCAATATTTAAATTTATAAGTTGGCTTTAGATTGAAGAAAACAAGACCAAATGGGTCTTCCCATCTTAGGATCCATTTTTGCTATTATTTTCAAAGACATAAAAGATGTAATACATACAAGAATCCCATCTCAAAATCTATCTACTCATAATTTAATTATGGGATAAGATTTTTTTTCTTAAAAAAATGTATGGATGTAGTATGGTGTATGTGGATTGGGGGTGGGTGGGTGGGTGAGAGGGGGTGTATCAGATATAATTAGATCAGATGCAAATTCATAATTTAAATTTGACGTAGATATAATATAATTGCATGAAGGGAATATATAGACACTCACATCAATAAAAGAAAAAAAGTAGAGAAGGGATTTATTATTTTCTTGGACAAAATTATTAAAATATCACTATTTGCTTGACAGCACAACTTTTTTTTTTTCTTCTAGGAGAAAATTATTAAAGCACATGAGTATTAAATCTTGTTATATGTCAGTAAATAATAGAGAACACAAGGGTCAAATTGTCCAAGTGGGACAAGTGAGGCTTATTAAAGTGACGGAGGCATCGATTATTAATTGATTAAATGAGGGTCTGAGTTATATTAGAAGATAAATGAGAATATTATCAATATTTGTGATGAGTATTCTATAATTTAAGACTTTATCGTATTTTATAGGATTTACTTTCTTTTTTTTTAACGTTAAATTTTTGTTAAGACTCATTATTTTCTATGGCTTGTCGAAATAAAATCGATCTTTTTTTAAGTTGATTATTAAAATCTAACTCTTATAATTAAATTACATAATCATTTGGAATAACTGATTTTCTTCTCTTTGAGATTTTCTTAAAGGTGTTCTTTGTGGTTCATTTGTGCCAAATATTTGTGCGTTAGTTTCCTTTTTAAGTGTTTCATATAAATACTGTAGTATTTCTAAAATATTTTTTGGTAATATTATAATTTAAATGTTTTTTTAAAAAAATTTATTAGGTAATAAAAAAGTTAATTAAGCATGTCAAGTAAAATTCAACAATTCCAAAATAGGTCAACATAAAAAAAGATTAAAAAAATTAAAATTCAAATTAAATAGCGATGTTCAAATAAAATATTCGATAAAAATTTAAATGGGAAGATGGCTTGTTTTGGCATCCATTTTGGAGCTGAAAAAAACAAAATTAAATTATATAACACATAAAATAGTCCATTTTGGTATTATTTTCAAAGACATAGAGATATAACACATAGAATAGTCCAATCTCATGTCAAATCTCTCTATTCTTAATTTTATCATGCATGGGAAAAGATATTTTAAAAATTGTATGGATCTAGCTATAATAGTAATGTATATGGATTTCTCTTTTTGTGGTGGGGGTATGGAGATATTATTCGATCGAATTTAAGTTAATTCAGTTCTTTAATAATTTTTTATTTGATTCGAAAATATTTTATAGAAAACGATGGTATAAGCAGAGTAATATTTTTATCTATATATAAAAAAATTAGAGATATGATTTTGGTACAATTTATTCTTTTCAACCCTATTTAGAGAATTGTCATTGCTGATCAAAAAATTAAATTCCAGTCCAAATCGTAACCAAACTCAAAAAATGTGATAATATAATATTACTTTCTGACATATAATTAAAAGAAAAATATAAAAATCTCTATTTAATTAGCTGATTAAATTTACTATTTACTTTTTGTATCAGACATACATAAATTATAAATCGTTTACATATGATTACACACACACATATATATATATATGATTATAAAAGTAGGGAAAAAGGTCTGAAAAATACTTCAACTTTGGTCGAAATTGTTGTTATGATACCAAATTTTGAAAATGAATTTTACCCCCTTGTACTTTTTAATAGTACCTTTTATCTCCCTGTACTATTTAATAGTGTATTTTAAAGGTATATATGTGCCTACGTGGACATCATAAATATTGCATCATTTTAAATAGTAATGTGTCCACGTGGGAACATATATACCTTTAAAATACAATATTAAATAGTGCAGGAGTAAAAGATCCTCCATAAAATTTGGTATCATAACAGTAATTTCAACCAAAGTTGAAGTATTTTTCAAATCGTTTTCCTAAAAAGTATTGCCTTCATAAGCAAAATGTGTGCCTCGAAAAAGAATTAATATAATAAGTGAATTTAAGTTTAGTTAAATCTCAAAACTAATACTCCCTCCGTCCCATTTTATGTGGCAACATTTCCTTTTTAGTCAGTCTCAAAAAGAATGTCACATTTCCTTATATGGAAAGTATTTAAAGGTACAATTCCTTTTTTATCCTTATTGGTCCCACTTAATCTTAAAATAATACTCCAATACATTTATGAGGAGAGAGAAATTGAGTCTACTTTTTAAAAGGGCAATTTGGTAAACATTTCAAAGTCTTCATTTATTTCTTAAACTCCGTGCCCGGTCAAATGTTGCCACATAAAATGGGACGGAGGGAGTACTAAATAAAATGTCCCTGCACATTGTGTAGTTGTGTTTTCTTATTGATAAATACAAATTCTCTGCCCCTTTTTACATTCATCTGCATCCAACTTTTTTGAATTATGTCAGATCCCAAAGCTATGTCAGTCAACTTAGTACTGATCATTGAAAAAGGGGTTGTTTGGTTTAAAACAGCAATATTTTAGGATAAAAATGATAAAATTAGTTTATAAAAATATAATTTATTTAATTGATTTATGTGTGGGCAGATTGATAATCGGGTTTTTCATTTGATTAATAATTCATTTTAATTCGCTCAATTCACTTTATTTATTAATTGGGTTAATATATGGTTTAAATTGATAGACGATATATAACATAATAGTTTAGTGTGATTTCACAAGTGGTATATGAGAAGTCCGTGGTGTCATCAAACCTTATTGTACCCAAACTTTATCCCTATATTAAATGAGATAGAGATATTTTCTTTCACTAAATCCTCGATTTGTAGAAAGACCTTGTAAAAATATTATTTTGTTTTATATGATAAATGTAATATTACTTGAATATTTATAAAAGAAAGATGATAAAACTTTATAAGAATTGAGCGGATTTAATTATGACTTGTTCTTTAATTCAATTTATTTTAGTCTGTGTCACTTATTATTAACTCAACTCATTTCGACCGGTCCAAATTCGGTCGAATCCATACATGGAATACTTCTACTTATATGAGATATATATTACACCAAGATTTTGATATTTTAATAATAATAATAATAATAATAATAATAATAATAATAATAATAATAATAATAATAATAATAATAATAATAATAATAATAATAATAATAATAATAATAATAATAATAATAATCATAATC
>JAJOOR010024063.1:0-17811 GCA_036250505.1 Solanum acaule | reverse complement strand
GTTATTGTCCTCGAATCTATGAGGACTCACCAAGTCTTCATCTTCAAACACCTTAGAAACCTATCCATCAACCATGGAATATCAACATCTCCAAATCCTTACACTTTAGTCAAAAGGGAAAGAAAGGGGTTAGCACAATTAAGTACTAAGTATGAAAACCATGCAAGAACATGCTAAAAAGGACATTTGGTTGAAAGTCATGCCTTATGCCATTTTCGTAAAACTTCACGAACATTGACAACTTATAGAACATAACCAACATATAAGACATTAACCACATTATAGACATACTCAACATTTACACCACGTAACTCGTTTCATCATCCAAGGACCCTTCTCTAAAGTTACCCTAAGACACACTTGAGTGAGACATGAAATGGCCGCCCATACAACCTCTTCATACACACCTAAGTGTTTCCTCAAGGCTACTATAGATAAGAACCATCATGCTTCAAGGTAACATATTAAGTAACTCACTTCATTAATATAAACGATTCATTCAACAAATCATTTAGACAATAAGTCAACATTCTTCTTTAAAGTCATTTAGGACACATTCATGCATTTAAGGGACTTCACACTTTAGTCATATAGACTTAGAGAACTCACTTTAGCACCTTCAAAGGCTACTCGTGTCATGTGTAGATAGCATCCCATACTACTACCTACACGGTGTAGAACCTATCAAAACGACATAGTTTAGGTGTCCAACGCATAAGGGAAAAGACCAAAATGACCCCAACTTAAAATCTAGCAAGGCCAACCACGGCGCCGTTGATGGTCCGTCGTGGGGACCACGGCCCGTCAAGTGGGTCGTGGTTGTTGGCTAGTGTCTACTGGTTTAGGGCCCTTCCCTCTACGGTCTACTTCACGGACCGTATGAAGGATCACGGACCATGAAGGCCACCGTGGTCCTTCACTTGGGCTAGGGGCCTACTAGCTCAGCTTCACGAGCCTCACCATGACCCGTTATCAAGACCACGTCCCGTGGTTTGACGCCTGAGCCTTGGTGGCTCTGTCTCACCTCCACGAACCTTCCCATGGCTCATGTGGTGGTCCACGGCCCGTGAAGGGTCCCGTGGTCCACCAATCCTGTGACGGTGTGAATCACGATGAGGGTGACATACCGTGGTTCCTTTCATGGTTCGTGAACCCCTTCGTGGTTCACAGATTTTCTGTTGTTCTATCTGAGCTAAGTTCTGAGGTGTTACACATAGTTTTGTTTAAGTTGTAAAATAGCCCATTGGGCGCTCTTGTTACCTATGTTTTAGTATGAGTCATGCTGTTTGTTTAGTTTCTTATGAGTCTACAACTTTAGCATGAGTTTAGTATATTAATTAGCAAATGGTCGTACAAATCCTTAATATCCACCCCTTTCTAGTTGGGGACATGACAAAGATTATAAACTTGTGAATCAAATTATGAGTGGCTAAAATTTATCTTTCTAGGGTTTCGGCTACAAATGATTGTGGAGTTGTAAAACTTTAAGATGAAGTTTGGTTATTGTATGAGTTATTCTTATGTTCGTATTTTATTAGTTTGATGCTTGATCACCATTGAAATACAACTATTGTCTTGTATTGAACTTAGGAAAGGGATTTAGAGATAGAATACGAAATATGAAAAGTGAGATCGTTTTTTGCTAAACCAAGTAATCGATGTGTAACAAGGATAGAGATATACCTAGTTTGCCTCGCTTGGCTAATAAACTAGAAGATAGCGTAATGCTCCGAAATTGGGCCAATCCCCAATCAACTATGTAGTTAGGTATCCAATTTTGGTAGAAGGTTAGATGCTCGAGAGACCATAACCATATTGTCAACCTCGTAAGTCAATAATTCGATAACCAAAAAAAATCTAATGGTGCAAACACTCTGCACGACTTCACATGAAAGTCCTAGCCTTGGAATTTCCTAAATATTGTAATAACCCTAGTTTGAACTAAAGTCATCGTCACTTAGCTTTACTATAACACCTCAACTTTTTGAAACGTTTAAATTAACCCGTATCTTCGTGGAAAGACAAGGAGGGTGGGTAATAAATTAATAATAATGTGGTATGTCATATTTCAAGTGTTCAATGGTTGTATCTCAAGTTTTGAAGTTAGGTAACTGGAAAAATAAAAGTTGACGAAAGTTATCGTAAGTACCTTTTTAAAGATTTCTCTGAAATTTGGGTCAAATGTCTCGGAGGTTTTCTCCCAATATATAAAGATTTTTGGGCCCATGACCAATCAAATCGAAGGTCTACAAGTATAATTTCCAACGCATCAAACCGTTTGTTCATACGACTTTAGAATAGAGAGAGATTCGCATTTTTGCGAGACTGCACAAGCAAGCACGTGAGGTGGGGCCCTAGGTCGGTGGAACTTTTTATATATCATCTTCTTCGACTTTTCTTCATTTTTCTTAGTGAAGAACAAGAAAACTTAGAAAACACACTTCTAGGATCAACCAAATTATAGATTTTCTCAACTTAAGTCCTTGATGAAAGTTGTTCTACGCGTTGAGCTAGTCATCATGGTATAATTTTTTTTATCGATTTTGTAGCATATCATACTTTGGTGTTGGGACAACAAGGGTTTGGGAATATTTTAAGGTTTGAGGTGTATTACGAACTTAAGATCAAGGTAAAACCCTTCTTTCATCGACTCTATCTTTGATAAGCCGCAAATAGCAATTTGCAACGGAAATACATATCTTTTATCGAATTATCGTGGTATCTTCTATTTTTGTGAGTTGATTATGGTCCTGCCTTGTTGTAGTATCGAGGGGGTTATGAGTAAAAGTCGTTAGGCCACGTGAATTCAGCGAAAAAGGTATGTTAAGGTTATTCCCTTCTTACGACATGTTTCCTTAAAGCTTAGGAGCAATGTAATTGGGTTGTTATCATTGTTAAACTTGTAGTCATTATTGTTGATTGTTGGCTGCTCGAGTGGATATAATCTTCCCTTGTCGGGATTCTTATTCAATTAGTAGCATCCGTATGTTGGACATGACTTAGAGGCTATTTGTATAGGTTGCTTATAGCTAAATTGCTCGCTTTTAGCCTATTGGATTGTTATTGTTTCCCTTAGCTATTGTGGTTAGCTGCCAGAATGTGATTTATGCCTAGAAGGGCTATGTTCTGCCTATGGAGCTATATCGATGCCTAGAAGGGATATGAGTTGCCTACAGGGCAATATTGATGCCTAAAAGGGCTATGAGTAGCCTACGGGGCTATATTGACGCCTAAGAAGGCTATGTGCTGCCTACAGGGCCATGTTGTTGCCTAAGAGGACAATGAGTTGTCTATAAGCTATATTGATGCCTAAGAGAGTTATGTGTTGTCTACGGGGCTATATTATTGCCTAAGAGGTCTATGTGACTGCCTATGGGGCTAGGGGACTACCGATAGGGGTATATAGACTGATTGGCACTTTCTGGGCTTATGGGGGCCTGGGTAGGTGGTTTTGTGTGTTGTTTGTACTTGCCGAGCTTATGGGCGCTTGGTTAAGTCGTTGTTTTATTATTTTTTATATGTTTAGATTAAGGAGCAGGTCAGTACACTTATCTTATCCTTGATTTATTTATCGGATTACTCCCAACATATTAGGATACCTGCTCATAGTCTATTGCTTTTCATACTCGGTATATTATTTCGTACTACTGCCCCATTGCCTGGGGGTACTGCATTCATACATGCAAGTCCCGATAGACAACCTAGTAGACCTCCTAAGGAGCAGGATTGACTTCTATCTGATTGGCTATCCCCTTTTCTCCGAAGCTGCCAGAGTTAGGAGGTTTGTTAGCTTTTGTTATATATAATTTTATGGTTAGGCTAGGGCCCTGTCCCGCCAGTCTTTACTACTCTTAGAGGCTTGCAGACTAGTGTGGGGGGGGTTTATAGCTACGTTATGGCCATGATGGCCCAGTTTGTTGGTTTGCTGAAGCTTGTTAGTTGTTTGATGTATTGTCTTGATATATACCTGCTTTCAGTTTCGGTATAAAGATCATGGTGGCCTCGACGGCCAAATCAGGACTTCTGTGCTAGTTGGCTATTTCTTTATACAAACTCTTAGGAGTAGTTGTTTCTTTTATAAATCTGTTGACAGGGGCCTTGCCAGCCAAGGGCTTAATTTTAAGCCGAGATGTACTTGTTTATTTTCTTGATTGCGTGTGGCTGCCATGCGTTAGTAGCAAATGGTTTAGCAAGGTCGGCTCGAGCCTAAGTTTTGGCATTAGGACCCAGTTGCACCCCTTGAATCTGGGGCATGACATTTACAAAGTTGTTAATTGCAATATTTAAGTTACAATCACTATTAGAATACTTTTTAAGCACTTGCATCAAATGAAATTGAAAGTCAAATTGAATATTTACTAGTCAAAAGTTCTTTGGGTTTGATAATCTGGTTAATAAGAGTCACTTTATTATTTGTTAGATCACGTACACTTGCTTGTGCAATTTTGACGTATGAGATTAATATGCTCATTAATAAAGGTCAAAATTTTATTCTCTTTAATCAATGTGTTATAACAATCTTTCTCATGCTTTATCATCCATTAAATAAAGATACACATATTATTCACTTTTTATCTTTTAAAAAAAGATATTGAAAGGATTTTTTAACTAAAAAGGCCCAATGAGGCATTTATTAATAAAAAGGAAATATTTACAAGGTTTTAGGCCCAAAAGTGCCAATACCTGAAAAAACAAAAAAAAATAATGAAAATCTATTGATAGAAAAAACAAACAAAATGAAAGAAAGAGAAAATATTCATCAGAAATGGAAATATCTCGATAAAGCCGACCCATCGTCTTCCTCACCTTTGGCCGCCATTGATTAACTCATAAACAGATGAAATTAATGAAGAAATCCTTCTTAACGAAAGATATTAGAGATGAGGTGCAATGAGATTGGATAGATTACATCCAGAACGCTAAAAACTCTCAAAGGTTTAAAAGACAGATTGTGGGTTAGATAAATTCATTCCGTTCTTCAGGGAATATCTTTGGAATAGAAAAGCCAAAGCGGATCTATCAAAACAGATATTCTAAATAAATACTTGGTCGATATGAGACTCTTTCTTAGTTCAATGGGGTTAACTCTCACAAGTGCCATGTAATCGTGTTTGAGGAAGACTTCTTGAATTCAATGTAGCCCAGATCTGCTCTTTTATGTCGAAGGTAAGCTCTATAATCTCAGCCTTTTAAGAAACTATTATGATTAATTGCTTGTTTCACAGTAGTTCTCCGGTTGGTGCGCCTCTGGACTTATAAGCTCCTATCATATATCATTCTAAATAAGTCTTGCTCCTTTTCTTGTTTATTCATTTGTCTTATCAAAGCAAGAAGACCACAACCCTAATTCCTTGTCCTTTGACAGATTGAGCTCCGAAGGAGCATATATCACTGCCTAAACAACTCAGATATAAGATCCATGATCTTTCTATAAGATAAATCTTGTTGAGCTCTTCTCAGTGTTGATTTGACTAGATGCTCGTGTCTATGTAATATAGTTTTTGTTCTCATTAAAATGCAAAATAAGGATTTTGACATTTAGTAACTCTTCAATTAGGAACTTTCTTGGCATCTAGGATGATGAGTGACTTCCCTTTTTAGGTACCTCCTGAAACAAATTAAAAGTTTTAGCATCTGTACCAGTGCTAGGACCTCTGCTTCTAGACTTGTTTTGATATTCAAACCATATGATTTTGCATAAATGAAACCTCCTTATCAATTCCTAACAGAGGAACCCCTAGCACTATGTCCTGAATTACCTTTTGAGGCTTTATCTGAGTTACATTTGTACATTTCAATACCAGGAGATGACTGGTATATCACCTAAGTAGCTATAATAGATTTGTAACCTTCAAATAATTTAATCAACATAGGATCATCTTTAGGAATATTCCTCAACCAAGAATATCTAACCATAACAAGACTATGAACATTTCTATTGATTTCTGCTGTCATGCTAAAATTTGAGATTTTTCCTCCATGTTTTACTCTGTTTCTCCCTTTTAAAATCTGCCAGAGTATAAAACCAAGGATAACATTAAACAAAGGTCTCAATTTAGATGTTCATTTAGCATTCCATTATTTAAAAATAGTGTCCTATAGTTGCAAGAAAGTCCCCTCCACACCCGCTGCTCTAGCAAACATTTCCCACAACAACTTTGCATTACAAGAGATAAAGAGGTGTTCCAATGTTTCATTAACACTAAGGTCACAACAACAATAACGAACCACCTTGTCTAGTCCTACTTTGACAAAAAATTCCCCAATAGGAATTCTTTGTTTGATTAATCTCTAGAAAAAAAAGATTTTAAAAAGAGTGCCTTTTTTTCCAAACCTGTCTAAACCTTTCATGTGTTACTCTAGGGGTCCTTATAACCTTCTATATTGAATTGAAATAGAACTTACATGAATGATTGAGCATCCGGTAAAGTTTAGTCACCTCCTCACACTCTTACACTATATCAATCTTGTTAAGTATATGTTCTACCACTCTTTCATGGAAATTATGTCTTAGCACTTCTTCATTCCACCTGCCCTCTTGCATTAACTGATTAATATCATCCTAAAAAGGATAAGTAGAAAAAGACACTCGTAGATAGTAGTGTAGTATTCCAAGTTGAGTCCAGTCATCAAACATAATACTAGGGGATCCACAGTTAGGCTGCCACCAAATTTCTTGATCAATGCAATCCCTAGCCATTAGCATATGTTTCCAAGTCCGAAAACCTCTCTTCCACTTCACTATTTGAGGCCTACATACTTATTCCACATGAGATGAGACCATATAGTGTTTTTGGTCCTAAAATTTCACTAAGGATTTGCAAACAAAGCTCCTGAGACGTCAAACAATAACCTGAATCGCAGACCTCTTCCCATCTTAGGTTGACAAATTTCAGCCCAAGAAACCTAGGGCTTATTTCTGCCCACTTTCTTGAAGCTCCAAAGAAATCTTGCAAAAACTTTGTGTAGATCATGAATCACACATTTGGGTAGAATGATTACATATAATTCATATATAGGTATTCTTTATAAAACATTATTGATCAGAACAATCATTCCTCCAAAAGATAATAATTTCCTTTCAAAGCTTGTAACTTATTATGTATTTTCTACATTAGATCAGCAGAGTGTGTTTTCTTTTTCCTAGCATTCCCAATTGGGCATCCAAGGTAAGTTAAGGGAAAATTATCTCTAGGAAAACCTGCATATTCTTCTACAAGCTAAATATCTGTTTGAACAGTCATATAATGCATAATAAAGACACTTTTTTCTTTGTTAATCTTCTATCCTCATTTCCTTTCATAGTCCTGCAATGTTTTCATCAACAATTCTATAGAGAACCAATCATCATTAACAAAATCACGATGTTATCAGCATAGGCTAAGTGAGTAATGTTTTCACTCCACTTAGGTAGACCAAAATCCTTATAATACAAATATAAGTTATTTAGAGCCCTAGAAAGAACCTCAGAATAAGGGGATAGAGGATCCCCTTGCTTTACCCTGATAACACTCAAATTACTCACTAAAATAATTAAATGAGTAAGCGATCACTAGCAATATAAGTATCCAACAAAAGAGTTGGGGTCGAATCCCACAAGGAGTGATCTAAATGTAAGAATTTAATGAGGAATATGAAAGTGCAAACCAATTCATTGTAGTAATTAGGACAAGTGGGTGGATAATTCCACCAAATTTAATAAAAGGATTTTGGAATCAATTATCACAATTTGACTAAAACTAGGGATTAAACAAGTAAAACATGACGTAGGGGCATGTGAGTTGGTATCGACATCAATTAAGGGTGCTTGCTCAATAATGCTAGACAAATATGGATAGGCTGGGTAATCTCTAACGACACAAATCTTCTTTGATCTCAATGCATCATTTCATAGAATCTCTTTTCGGTCTCATCCATGTAAAATACAAATACATTACTAAAATCTCTCTTTTGAGAAGATTTGACAATTAGAATGGAACTACAATTTCTCTTTCGAGCAAACTACAATAATCAAACCCAATTTGCAAGTATTAAGTTATTCACCCACTTCAATTAATCTCTTCAAGCATCAATCAAAGATCTAAACTACGATTAATTTTGCAACCTAAACCCATAAATTAAGCCAACGTTAAATAGCTAAAATCCATGAGTGAATATCAGAAAAGCAGAGAAAGACACTAGACCCACTAAATTAAATTAACACCAAATTTTATAATCACACCCCTAGATTTGAGGTTTAAACCAAACATCACAAAAGGAAAAGAAATTATACTTATTATGTTTTCAGCCATTAAAGTGTTAATAATCAACAATAATCTTCAACACCCACTTTGAATCGAACCCTCAATTACAAGATTGTTCAAAAACCCCCAAACTAAGAAAAAAGCTAGAATGGGTAGAAAGTAAAAGTTCCGCTATCAAAAAATAAAACATCAAAAGATTAAAAAAATGTATATTTTCTTTCTCCTTTGGGCTATTTATATTTTCACATAAAGTTAGTCTGAAATTCCATGTGTGACTTAATTGGTGACATTAGTTGGGCTCGCCTACATGATTCGGCGGATCACTTTTCTATTCTTCAGCTCACCCTTTCTTGGCTTCAAAATTCAAGTGTTTGAAGCTCAATCGGCGAACTCTATTGAGTCAGCCTTTCACATTCGACGAATCCCCGATTACCACCTTTGTTCTCTCATTTCGCCTTCATTTTAACTCAAAAGTCTGTCACTTTTGGTGGTGGAGGTTTTAGCTTGCCCAACTGCTTCGGCGAATCACCGTTTACACTTTGTATCACTGACCTACCTTGAAGATTTTCAGAAGTGAACACCATCACTTTAGGTGATATCTCGACCTGTTGGGCGATCCTCAGCTAGGAGTTTACACTCTTTTCAATATTTTTGGCTTTTTTTCTCAGATTCATCCTTGCCTTGTCATTTAGTCTTCATAGTTGCAAAACATCAAAATATCCTCAGATAAGGATATAAAAATAGGCATTGAGGACACTACTTGTTGAAATAAAAGGCCTCAAATGATTCAAAATCTCAAACTTATCAAACCCCTCAAGTAGAATAAAAAAAACCCAGAAGTTTGTCCATTAATCAACACATAGTACCAGTTATTTGCAACTAGTCTCCAAATCTTTTCAGAAAATAGAAAGCTCATATTTTCAAGAACTTACATAAAAAAATTTAGTCCACTCTATCATACGTTTTTGCCATATTAAGCTTAAAGACTACATTAGTAGTTTTACTCCTTTTTTCTGATGTCTATTATAATTTCTTGTGCAAGTAAGACATTCTCTATAATGCTCATACCTTTGATAAATCAAAACTGGTTAGCAGAGATAAGATTTGGTAACAACACCTTTAGTATGTCATGGATACGTCTAGAAATGACCTCATTTAGAAAATTACTACATTTGATATAGCCAAATTGGTTAGTAGAGATAAGATTTGGTAACAACACCTCTAGTATGTCATGGATACGTTTGGAAATGACCTCATTTAGAAAATTACTAAGACTGATAGGTGTTAAATCTGGAAAAAAAAACACATTCTTTTTTTGGGGTTAAAATCAAATTTGTATGAGTAAATGTCCCAGTAAACCTGATAGAAGTGACTAGTAAAACCATCAAAACCACATACACTATCTCCATTTAGCTAAAAAAAAACTACCCTTCTAACTTCTTCAAAGGTAGGAGGTCTATTCAAATCATCATTATCTTCTTCAGATATCATAGAAGGAACCAAATATAGTACATGTCAGCTAACCTTATATTAAACTGATCTTGATAAAATTCAATGGCTTCATCCACTACTTCATTACCTTCAGTCCATGAACCATCAACTTTTTGGATATTAAAAATTTCCAATCTTTTCCTTCTACCTTTTACAAGACAATAAAAGAATTTTATATTTTTACCTCCCTCTGTGAACCACTAAATACCTAATTTTTATCTCAAAAACACGTTCTGAAAGTGTAAGTACATATTATACTCAACATGAGCTCTACTAAGTATTGCGTTGATGGCAACAATAAATGACTCCTCAAATAGTTGTTCTTTAACTCTGACAATATCTTCCCTGATAAGGAGTGGTTGAAAATATCTTCATAACAATCTCTACCCTATTTTGATAGTGCTTGTTTAGTTCTCTTTATTTTCATCTTCAGGACAATAAAGACATCTAAATAGCCTTTAACAACCCAATTTTGTAACACCACCTCTTTGTAATCCTTTTTTTCCGTCTAAATTTTTAAGAAATCTGAAAGGCTTATGGAAATATGGAACATGTCCACCACAAGATAGAAGCATTGATGCGTGATCTAACCTAGATCTGGCTAGAATTTCTAACCCACATAACACATTTCTCCTAGATAAAAATGATAACAAACAAGCTGTCCAATCTTTTAAAGATGAACTCTTCATCAGCCCCACCATTCCACCGTGTGAAAGGACTGCCTTTAAAGGTTAAATCAGCCAACTCACATGAGTTTACAAAGAAAGAAAAATCTTCCACCTCATTAGGATACACTAGCAGTCCCCCAATCTTCTTTTCAACATTCAAAATGACATTGAAATCTCCACCTACCAACCAAGGGTATGCCATGTTTTGGCTAATATGATAGATCTCATTCCATAATTGTAGTCTCTTAAAGGGATTATATTTTGCATATATCAAAGTATTAATCATCTGATGACCATTATCAAAAAGTAACTCCACAACCAATTATTATTCTGAGTATTACATCCATATGTACAAATAATCATATCTTATCGTTTACATTATAATTTTCATAAGTCATGCCTAATCTTCTTTTATATTGCTGAATATGCCTTATTTCTTGAAAAAGTTCCATCAGTGCCACCAAATCAAATTTGTGATGCCTATGAAACATTTGAACTCGATGGAAAGAATGACGAGGCCTCATAGATTTGATATTCCATATGAGAGCTTTGTACTTCATTTCAAAATATATCTTCCAAACATCACAAGATTAACCCTAGATGTTCCACTCATTGAGGTTTATTCTTTCTCTTCTTTGATTTATCTTGAGGTGATATTCCTGCTTCTTTACAAACTTCAGAGAAATTCTGTTGGTTTCAAATTCATTATGTTCCTCCACCTTTAAATTTATCTCTTATGTTGGTATCACTTATATTGATTTCTCCTTATTTACTACTTGATGAAAGACTAGTTCATGAAGCATTTTCATAGGATAACTCTGTTGACTTTCAACAAAAAGTACTATTAGTTTATCATCTCGTATTGATGGTTCCTTTATCAATTGTTTTCCAAGTGATTTATTAGTTCTCTCCACAATATTATCACTATATGGAAGGGCTAACAAATCTTCTTGCTTAGAGGCATTTGTAGCATCAACAATATCAATTTGCAAAGGAGTGGGGAACTCCTCTTCTTGACTAGTATTAGTTGTATGCCCCTTAACCAATTTTACAATAGCTTGATTTTCAACACTGCTACTTGTGTTGATTTCCTCTGTTATGCTCTACAGGTTGGAATGTTCAACAACAACTTTGTTCAAGTCTTCATGATCATATTGATATATTTAACTCATCTAATTATGGCTTTTGTTGTGATCCGTATTCATTGATGGATCATTTATATGTTGTGTTTGTAATTGTGTTAGTTTCTTCACGGCTTTCTTTAATTGTGACTACATGCATACTAGTACCCTGTTCCTCATGTTTGTTATCTGATTTGTAGAAGGCATTATGAATCCACCCTTTAATATTCCTCTACTCCAAATTATCTTCTAAAACAACAATATCCTTTGTTGCATTTGTATTCTCTGTATCCTCCTTTGTAAGTGCATTGAAAGGGTTACTAGTGGTAACGTTTTCTTTCTCTATTTCCATTCCAGTTGTATTAACAGAGTTGATGTTATTCCTGATGAATCTTCTGCTAGTAGGAATCCACTACTTATAATTTCTTCTTGGGAATCTTTATTGTTGTTGTTGAGATGCTTCCTTTTATTTCTCCTTCTTCTCTTATGTTTATTCTTTCCATTTTAATTCAGGATGAAGAATTCTATCATCATCTTCATTATGACCCTGTAGTCTGCACTTCTTGCAGTACTTTGGAAGCATACCATATATCACTTTTACCTTTTCAACTTTAAATGAGTTCTTTGAGGGATCAGTAACTTCTAACTCCACAAACTTAGGTAAATCACTCAGTAAATCTACTTGTACTTTAACCCTTGCACAACTTAGTCTCATCTTGTTAATAGTTACCTTATCAAGGTGAATTGATTTCCTAATTGTTGAAGCTAGTGAAGATAAAGATTCCTTCCCAAACAATGTAGGCTATAGATCAAGGAAGAAAATTCATACCATAACTTATATGGTTTCTTCAACAATCTTGAATTTTTCATCATAGATTAAGGCCTCATAGGGTATGACATACCTTCCTTATCAGTAATATAATAAGAAATAAGAAGGCCTAGACATCATGTTCACAAAATCTTCAAATAACTTCAGCCTCATTAATACATGCCTATTTCTCAACAGTCCCAATCTTACAATCTCATTTGATATTACATTGAGATGGAATTAGCTCCTTTAATTCCTCCAATTTTGGCCAACCTTATGAAAATTTTGCTATCACTACATATTGAAGGTTTTCTAAGGTGTTTTTCCTTTTAACTTCATCCTCCGTCCATGTCACACGCAGAACACCATTATTATAAGTAGACAACTTAAACAATATCATATCACCTTCAGGGGCTTTGATATCCGGTTAATTCATATTTGTGGGTTTCAATAACGCTGCATCTTTGCCTTCTTTAAATTTCAAAACGCTCCCCCGTTAGGCAAATTAGATTCTCTAGGCAAATCAATAAGGTTCTTATCTGAATAAGATGTAGAAGAAGAGGGGAGAGTAGAAAATTGTATATCAGAAGCTAATGGAATCGACTGACCAGTCACCATAATGGCCATGGGGTCAAGAGTTACATACTAGAGTTTGCATAATAGAGAGAGCGATCACTTCTGAAAAAATAAAAATATTCAAAGATATTGTAAATATGAATTTTAAAGTACACAATTAATTTTTTTAATAATTAATTGACTTTTAATATCATTGACCTGTTGTACAGTAGTATGATCAAAATAATGTAAGTTAACGTTCATGAAATGCTTTGTATATCATGGCTCAATTTGAACTTCAATTGAATTTTTTAAAATCGTGATATGTTTTGAATACATTTGTCTATAACTATTCAAAATTGATGACATTTATAGCAAGTGTTAAAAGCTATTTTTCATAGTAGAAAAATATATAAAATTTTAAATATGGTCAAGAATTCTTAAGTATGATAAATATAAAGTTTATGTATGGTAAACTAATGTATTTTTTTTAAAAAGAAGATTATAATTTTAGTAAATAAGTCTATTATTAAAAAAATAAAGTTGAATGATATATCATGCCAGTTAGGAGAGAAAGCGATTTTTGAGGTGTTTTGTATTTCTTTTTAAGAAAAATAGTGATAGTTGAGTAGTATTTTGGTCCTAATAATTGAAATAAAAGTGATATTTGAATGTAATTTAAAAAACTTGAGTGATCATTTAAGGAAATAATTTAATTATTAATAAATAAAATTTTAAAAAGGTAATTTGTGAGGCTTGTCTTATTCTTCATGTTTAATAGTCAAGTCAAGTCAAGTCAAATCAAATCAAGTGAAATTCATTTTTTAGAAATTTTTTTACTAACTTTTTTTTGGCATAATACATAAATATGATCCTTAATTTAGTTTCAGTTAACAACTATGACCTCCAACTTTGGGTGTGCACAAATAGACACTTAAACTTGTATAAAATTAAACAAGTAGGACGCCACATAGGATACAAAATTGCCTAGGATGCCATATAGGACGAATGTGTTTATTTATTCAATTTAATATAAGTTTAAATGTCTACTTGTGCATAATCAAATTTGAAAGTCATAGTTGACAACTGAAGCTAAATTAAAGATCAGTTTATGTGTTATGCATTTTTTTTTTGTCCTAATTCCCAAATAAAAATATAGATATTCTTTTATTATTTATCTAAAAAAAAAAAGGACCATCAAAGAAAATAACAGGTAAGCAAAGTATTATAAGCATGTAAGAAGGGATCTCATCTTACAGTTGCTGCTGCGTTCAGACAGAAAAATAGCACGACAGAGAGACATCAGCTCTGTTTGTTGTCCGCTCCGCTGAGTAGATACTTGTTACGAAACGCTGTCGATCAAGCTCTCTTTCTGGTTTGTATCTGATTCTCTTTACTTTTCATCTTTCTTCTCTTATACATCGTTAATCTCTAGGGTTCCTGATTCTTGTTTTTGATTGATCAAATCAGGAAACTGGTAAAAACTTTTGTACTTCATCTCATCAATTTTAGAATTTTCTCTGTTACTTTCTATGTATAGGAGTTTCAGGTATATATATGAAGTTGTACTGTTTATGTTTATGCTCTCACTCCTGTTTAGGCATATGGTAATTCATGGTCTATTTTTTAGCATAACCAACTTCATACAGCAAGATTGTTTTTTTTTTCGTTAGAGAATGCAGGACGTTTTCGTTGGTTGAGTTTTCAGATACGCTGTGATGGCCACTTGATTACAAGAACATCTTTGTTGATTTGACACTTTTCTGTGTACAGAGACATGTATTCAGCTTGTTATCCTCTTTGGTTGTTACTGAACAGAAGCAACATCACTTATCCTCAATTGCAAACTAATTTGGGTTGGCTAGATGAAATGTTTCTATGCCTAAGCTCTAAGTTTTTCAGTGTATTCATTTGGTTTTCAGTGGATTGGTTAATTACAATAATCCTTGATGAGTTCATGGACAGTTCACAAAAAGAATCAAGGCTACTATAAATTTTAGCATATGTGGCTAAAGTTGATGGCTTTATGGACAGTTCTCCCAAGTCCCACCTTGTTCCCCCGTATCGTTCATAGTCCCTTTTATTTTCATTTGTACCCTTCCAGACACCACTTTGTTCCACACATTTATTTCCTTTTTAAGCATCTTCAGATTTTTTGCTAGCCTGAATGACAGTTTTCCACCACATCGTAGTTGTTCCAACATCTAACCATTTTTTCATGAAGTCCGTCTCTCCTAACCGCATGTTCTCTACTTTAAAGGGAGTTCTTCTCTTCCACCATCTAACAAAATGGATGAATGATCCTATGTCAACCTCATAAGGATAGTTTGTATAACTTTTGGAGCAAACTCCTTCCATGAGGCAGACACCTAGAACGAGTGTCTATCTAAAAGATGAATCCTACGACCTAACTCAAGTGAAAGCAGCACCTGTCAATGGAAGATTAATAAGAAAAAAGTTATCAATGCTCCGAGAACTCCTTTATTTCCCTAGGAACCACCTTACGCCTCACCCTCTCTTTCAGGAATTTGATGGTGTTAAAATCCCCATCTTGTACCCATGAGATATTCCACTGTCCCAAAACTGTCCCCATTTCTCCCCAAAAGGCCACCTTAGACCCCTCCCAAACAGGACCATTAACTCCACCAAATTCCCATTCTGTCCCATTCCCAATATTTTTAAATGTCGCTGCTACCATATAATCTCTTTTCTTCACCTCCATATCTCAATCTTCCTTTCATCCCAAAGTGACAATATCCCCCCCGCATTTCCCTGAGCCTGTAACTGGTCATATTTCACCTACACTCTAATCCCAATCTTGATGATGACCCTTTTGTTTGTGTCATTCTTCATCTCACATTCCAACTAACAATTTTATTATCTATCAAATAACTTCTTTGCAACCCCCCCCTTTCCTTCCTTATTCTACCCCTCACACTTCCCATATTCCTATTCCTTCTCCCATACATCACTACTTTGCCCTCCCCTTCTTGCTTGCCCTCCTTAGGTTGCCTTTTCCCACCCAAAAAGTCAACATTTTCACCCGTAACTTGTCCACTTGACATATAATCTCCTTATATCTAAATAAAGCATATGAGAACGCCTATAAACTCATATCATATGTGTGTTTTAGATAATACACACAATTCATAAATACTAGCAATTTTCGTGACTTGAATGTATATACCTGTGTATATGTATACACTCGTCTCCTTGTTTACATAGTCACCCCCTAACTTATAGTAGACATTTGGATTTTCTTAAACATGCTTTTCTAAGGTCAATTTCTAAACATACCTGGTATCCATAAAAGCTACCGATGTAAAATAGCTTTTCCCCGCACCAAGGATTGCTAAAATTCTCAATCTATCCAAATTAATGAACCTTGGGGTTAATTTACGTCCATTGGACCCATCTTAGAAATCTAGGCTTTGGTCAAAGTCGAATATGGGTCAATGGGGTCAAAACATGGAACAAATTATATTAGCAGATCACCCGTAAGCTAGGGAATTTAAATCTATAGTCAAAATCCTATCTTGACTTGCTTTACTTGGTCTAATCTCAATTTAGGTGATTCAACGAGTTAGGGTTAATTCCAACTTAAAACACTAGAAAATACATGTTTTGATCTTAAAAATTCAAAGGAAAACATGTATATAATCCAAAGCTACTATTATAAACCTTACCTCAAAGACTAGGTGGTTACTTTTCAGAAAGAGTGAAATCGTGAAATCCTGTAGCTTAGAACCCTTAAAACATGGAAAATTAGACTTAGTTTTGGCAAAATCTGGTGCGTTTAATAATGGACATTACCGCTATCACTGCATGCCTTGCACAATTGTGCTGAACAAAGGTGGGCTGGCTAGGACCTAGGCATTTGCTTACACAATCACTGAAGATGGGACATGATCACGCTGCAGTGATTGGCCACTTAGCTTATCGGGATCTTCATGCACGATTGCGCAATACTGAGGGATAGCATTGTTTGCAATTGGGCAGGGTGACCGTGATCGTGGTGCACAAGTCGACAACAATATACTGAATCTGCAGTTTTTGTTCCAATGGTCCGAAAACCTCACCCAAGCTCCTTCGGTCTCAAACCGAACCACCCCAACAAGTCCCAAATGGTAAAACCAACTTGTAGAAAGTCTCAAAACATTATTTTAGGCGTAAAGACTCAAAATAAGGGGTTTGACTGTATCACAATAGAGGCAAATGATCTTTATAGTGATACAAATTAATTTGAGATTAAGACTATAATGTTGTGGTTCCACTTACATTGAGATTGGGTAGGGGCAAGTCTGAGGTTTTAGGAACCTGCAGTTTTAAAACCCTTAATTTGCCTTAAAAGAGTAGTTACTACCAGTATTGGAATGGAATTGGCTTGAACTGGGAGAATATGCAAAAGGATCTATATTGAAGATGTAACTAGCTTGGGATCGAAGCTTAGTTGATTGATTGATTTGACAACTTTTTCCAGTTTCTCTGCCAAGATAGTAAAAGATAAGGTGGGATGCAATGAAAGAGGACTGTTTTCTCTTCTATTTTTCTTTCAATACCTATTTTAACAAACCAAAAAATGGAAGAGACAATTTCTTCGTTTGCCCTTCCCTCTTCTAGTTTACAACGAAACAGGGTTATACATGCCCCGAGATGTATCGGTTTAATGGATAATTGTTGGATACTCATATTTTCTTCTGCAATATAACTGCCACATATAGTTTTTCTGTTTTTTTACTGCAGATTTTTCACTTTATTTTCACATTTGTTTGTCATTTGATTGTTAGTCAGGGGTCGAAAGAAACCTGGAGAAGATGGTTAGCAATGGTGCTGAAGATGTGCAGATTTGTGGAAGTGGTGAGGCTGAATGTCCTGAGACCACAGTTGAGATAAAGATAAAGATGTTGGACTCACAGACGTATACA